>JAVKPL010015686.1:0-12990 GCA_032173675.1 Gastrolobium villosum
TCCATTCCGTTCTAAGACACACCGTCCGCCAATCTATATCCCACTCCATTAAATCTTGTTTTACTACCTTCCCCCAAGTAAGTTTCGGCCGACCTCTGCCTCTTTTTGTGTTGAGCTCTTGGTAACAAACTTCTGTTCTTACGGGAGCATCCGAGAGAGGGGCCTTCTCATCACGTGCCCAAACCACCTCAATCTATGTTCTCTCATCTTCTCGGCAACCGGTACTACTCCGACCTTTCGCCGAATATCTTCATTTCTTATCTTATCCATCTTTGTGTAACCACACATCCACCTTAACATCCTCATCTCTGCTACTCCCATCTTATGCTCATGTTGCCTATGTGCTGGCCAGCATTCCGCTCCATATAGCATTGCCGGTCTTACTGCCGTTTTATAGAATTTTCCTTTTAACTTAAGGGGGATTTTGCGGTCACACAAAAACCCAGATGCACTGCGCCATTTCATCCACCCTGCTCTGATTCTATGATTTACATCCTCATCAATCTCTCCACCTTTTTGTAAAATGGAGCCCAAGTATTTAAAAGCATCTTTTTTGGGTACCTCTTGACCAATTAAATGCACGGGCTCTTGGTCCCCATCTCGTACCAGAGAAAACTCACACTTCAAATACTCAGTCTTGCTTCGACTTAATGTGAATCCTTTGGATTCCAATGTGCTTCTCCACAATTCAAGTTTTCTATTAACACCCTCCTTGCTCTCATCAATAAGCACAATATCGTCTGCAAAAAGCATACACCATGGCACTTCCTCTTGAATATCTTTTGTTAGTTCATCCATAACTAAGGCAAAAAGATAAGGACTTAGAGCCGACCCTTGGTGTACACCAACCGTGATAGGAAAATAACTTGATGTTCCGTTACAAGCTTTTACACATGTAGTAGCCCCATCATACATATCCTGGATTGCCTTTACATACTTTGATGGAACCTTTTTCTTCTCCAGAACCCACCATAGAACTTTCCTTGGAACCCTATCGTATGCTTTCTCAAGGTCTATGAACACCATATGCAAGTCCTTCTTCTTTTCTCGGTATCTTTCCATAAGTTGTCGCGTCAAGAAAATGGCTTCCATGGTACATCTTCCTGGCATAAATCCAAATTGATTCACAGAAACCTTGGTATCTCTCCTCAAGCGATGTTCAATAACCCTCTCCCACAACTTTATAGTATGGCTCATTAGCTTAATGCCTCTATAGTTTGAACAATTCTGTATATCTCCCTTGTTTTTGTAGATAGGCACAATCATACTTTTCCTCCAAGCATCAGGCATCTTATTTGTCTGGAGAATCTTATTAAAAAGACTGGTCAACCATTTTATTGCCACATCCCCTAGGCCTCTCCACACTTTAATAGGCACACCATCAGGCCCCAAGGCTTTATTAGTCTTCATCCTCTTTAAAGCCTCCTTAACTTCATGTGTATTAATTCTGCGTACAAATCTTCTATTCATATCATCATACGCGTCCTCCAAGTCCACCTCGCTTGTATCTCCATCCCCATTAAACAGCTTGTTAAAGTAGTTCAACCATCTTTCATTTACATCTTCATCTCTCATCAGAAGTTTTTGATTCTCATCCTTGATGCATCTAACTTGGGTGAGGTCTTTACTTTTCTTATCCCTTATCTTTGCAAGTTTGTAAATACCTCTTTCACCATCCTTGCTCCCAAGATTTTTATACAACTCGTCGAAAACCTTGCCCCTAGCTTCTCGCACTGCTTTCTTTGCCTTTTTTCTCGCCAATCTAAACTTTTGCAAGTTCTCTTCACTGGGACTTTTATGCAAAGATCTAAAGCACTCCTTCTTATGTTTAATTGCCTCTTGCACCTCTCCATTCCACCACCATGTTTCCTTTGCAAGAAATCCATTTCCTTTACTTTCTCCCAACACCCTCCTTCCCAAATTTTGAATAAACTTAGCCATCTCATTCCATATTGCATTTACTTCTCCATCAAACTCCCAAGGTCCATCGTGCAACATTCTTTCATTGAACTCTTTCTCTTTTCCCTCCTTAAGCTTCCACCACCTTATCCTTGGGTTCTGAGCCCTCTTCTTCATTGTAAGTACTTTGTTGAACCGAACATCCAAGACTACCAGCTTATGTTGCGTAGCGACACACTCTCCAGGGTAGACCTTACAGTCGACACAAGAAGTTCTATCTTCTCTTCTAGCCAGAAAGAAATCAATCTAACTATGATTTTGGCCACTATGATAAGTGATTAGGTGTGACTCCCTTTTTTGAAAAAAGGTGTTCACTAACATCAAATCGTAGGCTAGTGCAACATTCAAGATATCTTCTCCAGTCTCGTTTCTCGTCCCATAACCAAAACCTCCATGGATTCTATCAAAACCTCCATTGCTTTCACCAACATGACCATTTAGATCTCCTCCTAAGAAAATCTTCTCCTCTCGAGGTATTCCCCTCAAAATCTCCTCCAAGTCTTCCCAAAATTGGCTTTTGTCAGTTGGTTGCAATCCAACTTGGGGTGCATACACACTGAGGATATTCAGGATTAAATCACCCACAACAAGCTTAACCAGAATAATCATGTCGCCTTTCCTTTTGACGTCCACAACTTTATCTTTGAAACTTTTATCGATCATAATTCCAACACCATTTCGACTCTTGTTAGTACCTGTGTACCATAACTTGAAACCAGTTCCATCCACTTCCTTGGCCTTTTCTCCAGCCCACTTAGTTTCTTGCAAACAAACAATATTCACTTTCCTTCTAGCAAAAACATCTGCCAACTCCCTCAGTTTACCCGTTAAGGTTCCTATGTTCCAGTTGCCCAATCTCATCCTTAACCCCTGGGCTGTGCTTGCCCGCCACGCTCGCCCATCTGCGTGTTGGGACCCTGGCATACTTCTCACCAAATCCGGGTGAAGACCTGGCGCCTTGCCTTGGGGCAAGGACCCTAGCCCACTTTTCACTACACCCCGGGCCCGAGCGCCTTGCCTTGTGGCAAGGACCCTAGCCCATTTTTCGCTACACCCGGGGCCCGATGCAACGCGTCGCTATGAAGGGTACGCCCCAACGAAAAATCATATAGGTTCATCACATAAAAATATAGCTGTTTTTTACGATCGGTTCGCAAAACCTGACACCAACCCTCCTCCTTTATCCTGGCTTGGGACAGACCATGCATGCAAGCACACATGGGCGGAGTTTTATATGAAGGATGTGTAATTAGAAAAAATATCATCTAAATTTATTGTCTTGTTTTGATAGTGTTTTTTTATGACTTAGAAACCTTTATAACTTTTACTCTATGTCTGTTTTTTATTATTTAATTACATTAGCATTTTTAACTTTTATGTTTATATATATATATATATAGGGATAGGATATTGTGACACCCAAGTTATGTTACACCCATGTGACACCCGGTCAATCTCACCGTTAGATCGCTTATGTTGATGCAACGGTTATATTTATTTTCATCTTTGTATGGTCATGATTTCCCAAATTTAATATTTTATATATATTTCTACCTTTGTATGGTTATGATTTCCCATATTTAAATGCTTTCACTTTAAATTTGGGAAATCATGATCATACAAAGGTAGAAATAAATATAACCGTTAGATCAACATAAGCAATCTAACGGTGAGATTGACTGGGTGTCACATGGGTGTAACAATAACTTGGGTGTCACATATATATATATATATATATATATATATATATATATATTTCTTTTTAATTTAAAACAAATCTATTATAGATTCAATCAGGCATGGGTGAATCATCATACATTTTAGATTAATAATGATATCCCAAAACTTTGATGATTAACTAAAAGTAAGGTGTTTGGCATTTTAATTATACATATAACAAGTTTTTTATTTGATAATTAATATTTAATAATGTATAATGTCATTAATTAGAAGGAAATTAAATAGAAGAAGGAATGCTTTAGATCTTTGCATAAAAGTCCCAATGATGAGAACTTGCAAAAATTTAGATTAGCGAGAAAATATGCAAAGAAAGCAATGCGATAAGCTAGAGACAAGGTTTTTGCCAATTTGTATAAAGATCTTGGGAGCAAGAATGGTGAAAAAAGTATATATAAACTTGCAAAAATGCAGGATAAGAAAAGTAAAGACCTCACCCAAGTTAGATGCATCAAGGATGAAATTGAAAACTTTTGGTCAGAGATAAAGATGTAAACAAAAGACGGATAAACTACTTTAACAAGCTTTTTAATAGGGATGGCGATAAGGTGGACTTGGAGAACGCTTATGATTATTTGAATAGAAGATTTGTACGCAGAATCAATACATATGAAGTTAATGAGGCTTTAAAGAGGATGAAGACTAATAAAACTTTGGGATCCGATGGTGTCCCTATTGGAGTGCGGAGAGGCTTGGGGGATGTGGCAATAAAATGATTGACCAATCTTTTCAATAAGATTCTTCAAACAAATAAGATGTCTGATGCATGGAGGAAAAATATGCTTGTGCCTATTTACAAAACCAAGGATGATATTTGAAACTGTTCTAACTATAGAAACATTAAGCTTATGAGCCATACTTTGAAGTTATGGGAGAGAGTTATTGAGCATCGCTTGAGGAGAAAGACCATGGTTTATGTAAATCAATTTGGATTTATGCCAGGAAGATGTGCTATGGAAGCCTTTTTCTTGATGCGACAATTAATGGAAAAATATCGAGAAAAGAAAAAGGACTTGCATATGGTGTTCATAGATCTTGAGAAAGCATACGATGGGGTCCCAAGAAAAGTTTTATGGTGGGTTCCTGAGAAGAAAAATGTATCATCAAAGTATGTAGATGCAATCAAGGACATGTATGATGCGGCTACTACATGTATGAAAGCTTGTAATGGAACATCAAGTTTTTCTCCTTACACGGTAGGTGTACACCAAGGTTCGACTCTAATTCCTTATCTATTTGCCTTAGTAATGGATGAATTAACAAAAGATATTCAACAGGAAGTGTCATGGTGTATGCTTTTTGCAGATGATATTATGCTTATTGATGAGACCAAAGACAGTGTTAATAGAAAACATGGATTGTGGGGAAGCACGTTGGAGTCTAAAGGATTCACGTTAAGGTGAAGTAAGATTGAGTATATGAAGTGTGAGTTTTCTCTGGAGATCAAGATCCTGTGCATCTACTTGGACAAGAGGTACCCAAGAAAGATGCTTTTAGATACCTGAGATCAATATTGCAAAAGGGTGGAGAGATTGATGAGGATGTAAATCATAGAATCAGAGCAGAGTGGATGAAATGACGAAGTGCATCTGGGTTTTTGTGTGACCGCAAAATTCCCCTTACGCTAAAAGGAAAATTCTATAGAACAGTAGTAAGATCTGCAATGTTATATGGAGTTGAAAGTTAGCCAACACATAAGCCACCTGAGCATAAAATGAAAGTAGCAGAAATGAGGATGTTAAGGTTGACTTGTGGTTATACGAGGATGAATAAGATAAGAAATAAGGGTATTCGACGAAAGGTAGGAATAGTACCAGTGTCTAAAAGGATGAGGGAATATAGATTGAGGTGGTTTGGGCACGTAATGAGAAGACCCCTGGATGCTGTCGTAAGAACAAAAGTTGTTACCAAGATCTAGACACTAAGAGAGGTAGAGGTAGACCGAAACTTACCCGGGAGAAGGTAGTAAAACAAGATTTAATGGAGTTAGATATAGATTGGCGGATGGGTATGCCTTAGTACTAAATGGAGAAAAGCTATAAGCATGGTAGAGGATTAGACCCGTTGTTATTCCTATGCTCCAGATGGTTCCTTTTTAGTCATTTTCCTCTTCATCTCCCCCTTCCTTATTTCCCCTCCTTTTTTCTTTTATTTCTTTTCCCTTCCCCTTCTTATTTCTCTTTTTCCCACCCCCTATGCCTCTTTTATTTTTACTTATATATATAGGGATAAGATATTGTAACAACTAAGTATAGTTACTACCAATCAATTTCACCGTTAGATTGGTTATATTTTGATTCGATGGTTCAGATTTGATACTTATATAGCCCCTTCTCTCTTTTTCCCCCTTCTCTCTCTATACTCTTTACACATAGACGCCGCCGCTGCCCATCACCACTGCCTAGTCGCAGCTGCTGCCCCTCTCACTCTATCTCCTTGTCTCTGCAGTTAATCACTCGAGTCATGGAGCATTATTAATCACTGCAGAAAATCACTGCACTTTGGAGAATTATTAATCACTCGAGTCATGGAGGAGGGAGAAATAGAAACATACAAATGGTAATGCAATTTGGCCTTGAGCCTCAATTGGGAAAATCAAATAAACCCTAATTTATTTAAAAGGTCATGATTTTTATATTAAAATCAAATAAGCCTCCATTGGCGGCGGTGGTGATAGGAAGCGGCGCGGTAGCGCCGGCGACGATGTGTAGAGAGTATAGAGAGAGGAAGAGAGACAGAAAGGGGGAGAGAAGGGGCTATATAAGTATTAAATCTGAACCGTCGGATCAAAATAACTAATCTAACGGTGAAATTGTTTGATAGTAACATTGGTAGTAATTATACTTGGTTGTTACAATATATATACTATTTTATTTTTATTTTATCTATTTATTTTTTTACTTTTATTTCTAGTCCTTTTCCTCTTTATCTCCCTTTCTTTCTGTCTTTCTTCCTTCTTTTCTTTTATTTCATTTCTTTTTGTTAGAATATTTGTTATATGTATTAGACAGTCCCACATCGTATATAATTGTTCAGTATATATTAGATAGTTCCACAACGGGTAAACTTAGCTCTTTGGGTTTTATGAGTCTCTATATATAGAGAGCTCTAATATTGTAATTATTCATTCAATATATATTTCATATATTTTTTACATTTAATTTGGTATTAGAGCTGTTCTTTTGTTCTGGGAACCCTAGCTTCCGCCTAGGAGTCATCTTTTCTTTGCCGTGCGTCCTTCTGGCAAGCCATCAAGGACTGTGAGTCCCCTCCAAGACACCTCTGCACGCGTCCACACCTCCAACGGTCACCAGAACCGCCGTCAGCCACTGTTCAGGCCGCCGGAGCACTTTTCCGGCGAGTTTTCAGTCCGGACACCACGCGATCAACACCCTCTCCTTCCGGCGACCAGTTCTGCGGCGGTCCGGCCATCATCAGAGTTGGCACGCGCTCTCACGCGCCGCCTGTCTCCTCTGCGCGTGGGCTTCACGCGCCACCTTCTGCCGGCGCGTGAGCACTCTTCCAGCGACTTTTTCCGGCCAATCTTGGACATAGAAGCTCGTCTCCTCCTCCTCTTCCTGGATCTGTGGTTGTTTCTTTGTGGGTCTAATATTTTTTGGTGCGCACCGCTTCTTGATTGGTGATCAGGTTCGTTTCTATTTATTCGGTTAATATCTTTGTGATTTTGTCCTATAGCAACGAACTCTTCTGTTGTAGTTCGAGGTCAATTCTCCATCTCCTCCTATGAAAAATTCTCCCAATATCATCTCTACCAATGTGGGGTCCATTACCTCTTCAAAATTGAAAGGATCTGTTAATTACAAAAATTGGGCCGCCTGTTCGAGTTTGATTCAACAAGGATATGGGAATCATCTGGCCGCTCAAATCTACTGATGTATCTAAAGAGGACAAATCTGATTGGGAGAAGATTGACAACCAGCTTCTGAGTATCCTCTGGCAATCTATTGATCCAGTCGTGTTGGATATCTTTATTCATTTCTAACTTGCACTGAAGTATGGGAGGAAGCAAAGAACCTCTACACTAATGATGTTCAACAACTTTATTTCATCGTCTTCAGTTTATGGAATTAAGCAAATCATCCGACATTCAGATGGAGATATATGTTGGCAAGAGTCGATCTTTGATGAGGCGTATTTGGATATGCTGCTCCTTGCCTGCTGATATTTGCGTATGAAAAACAGGTAGAACGTCTCTTTATGGTTGCCACACTTTCTGGCCTTCCCAAAGAATATGATAACGTCCGTGATACTATTTTGACGAGTGGGGGAGCCTGATCTATCCATGACATTTCAGCGTCTTCTGAATTTGAATAAGAAATCTGCTCCTGCATCATCTTCCGCTGTTGATCCTACTGCTCTAGTTTCCCGTAATGACTTGTGCGGGAATATTGGAGGTGGACGTGGTTGTGGTAGAGGCCCAGGAGGACGTGGTCAGCGACCTCGTTGTCTTTACTGTCAGCAACTTGGTCATTACGAGGAACGCTGCTACACAAGATCTCCTCATCTGCGACTTCTTTTGCTGCTAATATAGCTCAATCAGATACTGCTTCAAATGGTACAGTCTCTCATCCTCTGAAGATTATGCAGCATTCCAGAAGCCTCTGAGGAGAGAAGCTTCTCCTCAATCTCAGACTTCAGAAACTGGTAATCCTGTTACTTGTGTTTCTCATTCTACATCACTTGGTCCTTGGATATTTGACTCAGGTGCTACTGATCATCTATGTGGTAATAAGGAACTTTTCATCTCTTACTTTATTCTGATAAATTACCCTTCTTCACTCTTGCTGATGGAACTAAGGCACCCGTTCATTACATTGGACCAACTGTTGAACCTCCTCATTGACCTTAACATCTGTCTATTACATTCCTCACATCCCTTATAATTTAATATCTGTTAGTAAATTGATTAGTTTTCTTAAATGTATCGTCACCTTCTCAAATCATTCTGTTTCTGTGCAGGACCCGGGTACGGGGAAGACGATTGGAGTGGGCTGTGAGTCACGGGGTCTGTTCTACCTGGTTGTGCGAGACCTTCAGTTGCTTGTTCTATCACAGAATCTCCACAACTCATCCACAGTCGTCTTGGGCATCCTAGTCTTTCAAAATTACAAAAGATGGTTCATCTTTTCTCTGGTCTTCAACTTTCCAGTGCTTCGCTGATGTCAGCAAGGGGAGCACGGTGCGTCTTTTGGTTTGCTAATCGAGGCGATAAACGAGATGATGCTATTCCTGTTGTCTTCATACGATTCTATGTCCGGTTCCTAGTCGTAGTGTGTCTGTTTTAGGATTTCGGTATTTCGTTACTTTTATTGATGATTTTTCCCGTTGTACTTGGATTTATTTATTGAAAAACCGTTCTGAGTTATTTTCTATTTATCAAAAGTTCTCTGCTGAAATCCATACTCGATCGTCCTCTGTTTGATCTGTACGAAGTGATAATGCTAAGGAATATGTTTCTTTTGACTTTTCTGATTTTCTAGCCACAAAGGGTACTTTACACCCGACCCCAAGCTGTTCCTCACACTCGTAACAAAATGTAAAATCACTAGACCGAAAGAATAGACATCTGCATTGAGATTGCAAGAACTCTTCTATCCACATGCATGTTCCGCTTCACTTCTGGGCCGATGCAGTACTTGCTTCCTGCTTTGTCATCAACCGCATGCCTTCATCCGTGCTTAATAATGACATTCTTTATACCTTATTGTTTCCAGATGTTCCTCTATATCCTCTATCCCCACATGTCTTTGGTTGTACCGGTTTTGTTCATGATCGTACTCCTGGTAAAGACAAGTTAACATTCAAAGCTTATAAATGTATTTTCTTGGTTATTCTAAACTCAAAGAGGGTATCTTTGTTACTGTTCCAAATACAAGCGTTCTTCATCGCTTATATACACATTTATTAATAAACAAACCCTTTAATTCTAACCCGTCTTTCTCGTTATTCAAGTTTGATCATGTTCTCTCCTGTCCCTAGACTTGTCTTTGCCAGCTGCAGGTAGCTTATTCCAGATAAGCAACATAATGCTCCACTACCTGAGGAACGTCCACTTTTCACTTTATCTCCGACGCTCGTAACTGTCGTCTTCTGTTAACTCGATCCCTGCTGACTTCATTGCCCCCTGCAGTTGATTCTGCAACTCCGGATTCTTCACCAGAGGCTTCTAGTTATTGCTCAAAGAAAAGGTACACGTACTGCTGGTAATCCTTATCCTTTTTATACATTTTTGAGCTATGACCATCTTTTCCTCCTAATTTCATCTTTGTTTCTAGTCTTTCTTCTCTATTTGCTAAAACCCATCACCCTATTTCTGCATCCAGGGTGACGCCAATGCTGATGAGATGACCAGCGCCTTTAATACCAATAAGCATTGCGGTTCTGTACTTATACTTCCCAGAAAAGCCTATAGTGGGTTTCGCTGGTTTTAATGTGAAAGTTGGACCTGATGGCCATATTGATCGTCTCAAGGCACGATTTCATCCAAAAGGTTTTACTCAAATCATTGGTCTTGATTATCACGACACATTCTCTCCTGTTGCTAAGATGGCATCGGTTTGCTTATTTCTTGCCTTGCTGCTGCTGTTCGCCAGCTGGCCACCTAACAACTTGACATCAAAAATGCTTTTCTTTATGGTGATTCACAGAAGAAGTTTACATGGAGCAACCACCTGGTTTTGTTGCTCGGGGAGTCTGGGAAGGTGTGTGATCTAGCAAATCATTATATGGTCTCAGAACAGTCTCCTCGGGCATGGTTCAGTCGTTTTAGTTCTGCTGTCCAGGCGTTTGGCTTGAGTCCAAAATGACCTACTATTTGTATTTTATAGGATCACATCTCCTAACAAATGCATCTATTTGTTAGTCTATGTTGATGACATCATTCTCACCGGAAGTGATCAAGAAGGAATTCATCAGTTAAAACAGCATTTATTCAGTCAATTTCAAACAAAAGATCTTGGGAAGCTGCGTTACTTCTTGGGATTGAGGTGGCGCAATCTAGAAAGGGCATTTCTGTCTGTCAAGGAAATATGCCTTGGATATCCTAGAAGAGACTGGAATGTTGGGATGTAAACCAGTTGATACACTCATGGATCCCAATGTCAAGTTGTTGCCTGGACAGGGGGAGCCATTATCTGATCCTGGACGTTATCGAAGGTTGATTGGGAAGCTCAATTATCTCACTGTAACCAGACCGGACATTTCTTTTGTTGTTAGTGTTGCTAGTCAGTTTCTTGATTCTCCATGTTATTCTCATTGGGATGCTGCTGTTAGAATTCTTCATTACATCAAAGGAGCACCAGGGAAAGGTTTATTATATTCAGATCAGGGAAATGCAAAAAATTGTGATTATTCAGATGCTGATTGGGCAGGATCACCCTTGGCTCGGAGCAGGTCTCCTTCAGGCTATTGTGTTTTCTTTGGAGGAAACCTGATTTCTTGGAAAAGTAAGAAACAAACTGTATACCGAATCTAGTGCAGAGGCCGAATATCGAGCAATGGGAGTAGCTCTTGTGAGCTAATCTGGTTGAAGCAGTTAATTCGGGAGCTCAAGCTTGTGAACAGAAACAACTAATAATTAATCTGTGACAATCAAGCTGCATTACATATATAGTTTAATCCGATATTCTTGAGAGAACCAAACATATAGAGATCGATAACTAATCGAGAAAATATGTATTGCAGGAGGAATCAAAACGGCATTTGTCAACTACGACAATCAACCTCAGGATGTCTTCACTAAACTTCTTAGGGGACCTCGACCTCTAATATATTTGTGGCAAGCTAGGATGCTTACAATATATATGCTCTCAGCTTGAGGGGGAGTGTTAGAATATTTGTTATATATTAGATAGTCCACATCGTATATAATTGTTCAGTATATATTAGATAGTCCCACATCGGGTAAACTTAGCTCTTTAGGTTTTACGAGTCTCTATATATCGATAGCTCTTGTATTGTAATTATTCATTCAATATATATTTAACATATTCTTTACATTTAACTGTTCAATATTTTTTGTCTTATTTATTTATTTATGTGTTCTTCTTATTCATTTTTTCTCAAACTTTTCGTATCTTTCATTTGGGTTCATCTATCACTGACTTTTTGGGATAAAGGTGTTGTTGATGTTGATGATAATGTCATTAATTAATTTCAAAGAAAATTTTCTCATGTAATGATTAATAATTAGCATTGTCATTAATGATCCTAATGGAAATTTTACTAATATATACTGATTTTTCTTTTCAGTTCAAATTTAATTCTTATAGTGCTGAAGATGATGACTATAAAGGATATGACTACAGTTTGCAAGGTCAACTCTCAGCTGTTCGCATTGTTTTCCTTTATAGATTTGTGCAAGAGGTATGCTCAAAAACTCTGTAAATTTGGAGTCAGAAATTAAAATTGCCACTTTTCTGCTTCTCATGTTGAAGCAGTTTTAGCTATTGAGATATAGTTTCTCGTACTGTTTTGTATATAATTTTTAATTTCAAATGGTCTCTGGGTTCATGTAGCATTTGACATATTTCTTTTTCTACGTGAAATACACACACACACACACATATATATTACTATATCTTTTGATGTTTTACTTCTCCAGATAATGGTGTACTTTATGGAACTTGCCTCCCTCATACTGAAGAAGCTATTAAACTTGTTGATAAAGTTGGAGGATTTGAATGGTTGATTCAGAATGAAATAGATGGAGCTACTGCTCTCCAGCTGGATCTTGCTCTTGACACTCCAATTATCATTGTTCCTAGGAATTCAATCAGCAAAGAGTTAGTGAATCCTCAAATCTTTTTGTTGAATGCAATAGCAATCTTTTTTTATGATGTACTTGGTATTTTTTAAGACTGTATAGTGTGAAAATCTAAGTATAGTAGGGCAAAAACTGTATTGCATGATCATTCACATAAGTGATTGTCCCCTTGAATTACAGTAAGCGTGATAATATGTTCTTTCCTTCCTATGGTTGCTTTTCATTTTGGTTGGATTACACAAATGGAATTTTGGGAGGACTTGTGGGCAGGGGCAGCTTCTTTAATGCACAGTGTTCAAGGGAACTTTTGTTAATGGCTTGAGAATTCCTCACAGCCTCATTCATTTTTATATGGGATTTAAAGAATTACAGAAAATACAAATCTGATTTAATCTAGTCAAATCAATCCCTAATTAATTACCAAATATACAATCAGATAAATATGAGATGTGTTTCCTTTAATTTGAAGATACTATTTAACATGCAGGATAAGGAAGTCAAAAGATTTG
>JAVKPL010015687.1:0-12914 GCA_032173675.1 Gastrolobium villosum
GGACCTGTTGTCTATCGACTCGCCTTGCCTTCGAACCTAGCCAACATCCACGACGTGTTTCACGTGTCTCAGCTTCGGAGGTACATAGCAGATCCTTCGCACGTGGTGCAGCCGGATGATGTGGAGGTTCGGGAGAACCTAAAGACTCCCGTCGGACCACTCAAGATCCTCGATCGAGGCGAGAAACAACTTAGAAGCAAGATCATTCCGATGGTCAAGGTGCAGTGGACTGGGCGTAGTCCCGAGGAGTGCACGTGGGAGCGAGAGGATGAGCTTCTCCGACAGTATCCCGACTTTCGAGACAGGTATGTTTCTGATTTTGAGGACAAACTCCTTAAAAAGGTGGGGTGAATGTAAGAACCCGCACCACTAATTAAGGTAATTAGTGGATTAATTATGATAATTAGGAAATGATTCCATAATTGACCTTAATAATTATTATTGGGCTTAAATAATTATATTGAGTGAGTAAAAATGCTGAAAGTCGCTTTTCGGAAGAAAAGCGCAGATACCGGTTCTGCTACCCGGTATAAATGTGTACCGGAAAAGTATCCCAGAAAATTATAACGAATGCATGATAATTACTAGAATATTATGTAGGACTTGTAAAACAAGTTTCAAGTCAAAATAACGTAATCAGATGCCAGAACTGATACTGGCTATGGAAAAGCGCGTACCGGAAAGGTACTCCGAAAAATAAAATAAAAATATGAAAAGTCTTAGAAAAATGTGTAGGTCTAGATTACAAAGTTTGGGATCAATATCTTTTGCGTTGCTATTAGGGCTAATACTGCGCGTTAAGTGGCCTTGTGCCTATTTATACACACACTAAGGGCAAAACCCTAAAAACCCAACTTACCTACATGAGTTGCTGCTCCTTGGGCTGCAGCCACTCTCCCACTTTTGCTCATTTTCATTTTTGGTTTTGTAACCTCCAAGAACACCACTTTCTTCATGGATTCTTCATCTAAACACATGGTTGTGAGTGTGTGAGCTTGGTGTGCTAAGAGAGGCCCCCTTTTCTGAGTGTGGGAACCTGTTTGAGGGAGGTTGGGCTACTGATGTTGTGCTTGAAGGGTTAGAGTCATATTCTTGGCACATGGTGCTTCAAGAAGTCACCTTTGTGGTGAAAGAACCAACCTTGGAGGTGCTATTTTCGTGCTTCTTCTTGGTCTGAGTTTGAGGGGCTGTGGTGAGCTCCAAGTGCCATTGTTACTCTGTTTCAAACTTGGGGTAAGTTCCCTCACCTTTGAACTTGTGTTTAAATGCTTAAAAATGGAACCTTGATGTATGTATTGAGCTAAGTTAATAACTTAAGGGTGGGGTAGGTTAAACACACCTAGAAATGCATGTTTAAGTGCCTTTAATGGGTTAAAAAGTTGAACCTATGGTTTGGATATTCACGAAATGCAGAAACTGCATTCTGTCATGAGATATCCGGATATTGTCGGGCAGATATCCGGATATCAGTATCCGGATATGGTATCCGGATATCCATATCCGGATATGGGGACAGCAACGAACCTGTTTCGGTAAAAATTCGATATCTTGAGCTACAGAGCTCTAAATCGAGTGCCGTTTGGACCTATGTGTAGCTAACACATAAGGCTATAACCCTGTAAAATTTCGTAGCTATTGGATAAGTGGTTTGATCTCAGTGTTAGTTTAAAGTCGCGTCTTGGTTGCTGGAAATTCAGTTGACAGTAGTCGCTTTGCGAAAATCATAACCGGAGTTATACAACTCCGATTGAGACATAAGATATGTCGTTGGAAAGCTTGTGAGGTCTAGTTTAACATATTAAAATCTCAGAATTTTTGGTAAAGAATTACAACTGCAGTTTTAATAAAATGGAACCTTGGGAATGATATTTCACGAAATGCAGAAATTGCATTCTGTCGTGAGATATCCGGATATTTGTCGAACAGATATCCGGATATCGATATTCGGATATAGTATCCGGATATTGATATCCGGATGTGGGATCTGGGTATCCGGATATGGTATATCCGGATATGGTCAGTGTGATATCCGGATATGGTATATCCGGATATGGTCAGTGTGATATCCGGATATGGCATATCCGGATATGTTCCCTGTATATCCGGATATCCTGGGGTTTCGCATAACAGTAGCTGTGCTGTGTGAACAGTAAGCTATTGGGGGTTTGTGGACCCTAGATTAAGGAAGTTGAACTTCTGTAATTAATAAACTAAGTCAGAATCACATGATTAAGGGCTTATGGCTTTATTGGAAGCCTTGAGACGTAAAACGTAAAAGAAAGGCGTAGTCTTTAAGTGGTATGCTTGTGTTGCATAATTAATGATATATTCTTGGTCCATATCAGATTGTGATACTGCTGTGTTTGGACTTGAGAGGGGTTGGACTCTTGGCTTGGATAGCTAGCTTGCAAGGTAAGCTTTCGTGTCCTCGGTTTAGCCATTTTGTGGTTCCACCATGTCCCATGGGGATGTGGTTTATGCATGTGGTGTTACATGCTTTGATGTTTTGGAAATGCTGTTGAACTATTATATGCAATGTGCTTTTATGATATGCATGTGGTGTCCACCTATACGGTAAGCCTGAGTATGTGGTACATACAAGATGGTGAGGCTGTGGGTGAGGTGCAAGCGGTGTTCCTTGTACTCATGTGGGTTTAGACGTATTCCTGCATTTCTCTGGCCAGTAGATTTGATAAACACACATGACATGATTATCTGCTGCATCGCATAGTTTTGGAACTTATATTGTAAATACTGTTTTTGAACTTATATTACACATGTAAGTGAGCTTGGGGTGGAAAATCCTTGAGGACCCCTTGTCTTACTGAGATTTCTTGTTTAGAGATCTCACCCCACGTTTGGGGACGCTTATTTCAGGTTCAGGTAATGTTGAGGGCTTAGGTGGCAGGAGGCCAGAGCTGAGCTAGACTATCTGTATTTTGCTGACATGATGGATGCTGATTATTTGACTGCTGTTATGTTTTCCCGCTTTGATTATGATATTATGCTGAGATTGTTGTTGGGCATTGTGCCTTATTTGGTGAGCATGGGGTTTGTCCATGCCACATGGTTTTGTTATTGTCTTTTAATTGAAGTTGTAATTAAAGTATCAGGATTTTGACTCAGGCTATGTGTTGTAGTCCTGCAGCTTTAGATACTCACTTTATATTTATTCATGAGGTATTTCAGTTAGTTGTCTTGCAATTTACATACAGGCAGTATTTTATGAAATTGACTAAGTAATCAAGTTGGCTAAGGTTAATGACGTCATAATTGAATTAAAGAAAAAGTTATTCCGCATTTTAATTAAGCGTGGCTTAATACGATAGTATGTTAACAATCCGGGTTAACACGGGCTGTTACACTATTGACAAGCACATTAGATAGGGAAAGCTGAAGCAATATCTCCTTCATACTCAAGGAAAGAAAAACAACAAATACAGGCAGCGAAGACATAGCAAGAGCCCAAGTCCAAAAAAGGAAATAGGAGGGACCGAGATAAAGATAATCACAATACAGGCAACTAGGTCCAATCTAAAGATGATGAGTTTCAGGAAGCTGAATTCGACTGCAATATGATAAATGAAGCACTTGGAGGTGGTGGAGATACAGCTAGTGCATGGAGGAAATACCTTAAAGAGGTCATATGAGTAAGAGACAGACCAGTTTTCAAAAAAAGAGAGACAAGCTCGAACTCTCAAGGTTATTTTTTAGCAAAGAAGATATGGAGAAGGTGGTCTCGGGTCATACGAACGAATTGGTGATTACTAGTATGTTGATTAACTGCCGAGTCAGAAGAATGTTCATAGACCCTTAAAGTTCAGCTGATATTCTTGTTTTGAACACATTTCAAAAGATAAATCTGGACGAACAACATTTAAACCATGCATAACCGAGTTGGTAGGATTTAATGGAGAACGATCTCCCCCCAAAGGATATATAGATTTAAAACTCAAATTTGGAATAAGGGAGGCATTCAGAGCTAACAGAGTCTGCTTCATTGTGGTCGATACAACCTCATCCTATAACATAATAATTGGCCACCTATAATTTATGAATGGGACATGCTTGTGTCAACTAAGAACCAAACTTTGAATATGGTAGGGGTCAAAGAATGAGGTTGTCACTATTAGAGGAGATTTATGAAACACTTAAGGTAATTTAGGGTAGCCCATCACCCAAAAAATAAAAAGATCCGAGAAGGAGAAAAGGTCTTGGTCAAGTCAGTGTCTATTTATCCACGTGGCAACCAAATCAACATGGTCGAGCTCGATATGAGGGAGGAACTACAAACTCCGAAACTTAGAAGGCATCTGAGATACCTGGAATAGATCCCACTTTTTGCTACCACAAGCTTTCCATGTATCCCGGGTCTAAACCAATAGGCCAGAACAACAGGAAGATAGGCCCGGAACGACATGAGGCTTTGAATGACCATGTGGACGAGTTATTGGAAGCTAGGTTCATTAGGGAAATACAATATACAACTTGGTTGTCCAATATGGTGATGGTCAAGAAACTAAGTTGGAAGTGGGAAATCTGTGTGGACTACACCGACCTAAATAAGGCTTGTCCAAAAGACTCCTACCCCATACCCAACATAGACCAATTGGTGGATAACTCCTCGGGGTTCTAACTCCTAAGGGCAACGTACCAGAGGATGATGAATCGAGTGTTCGAAAAACAAATTGGAAGGGATTTGGGAGTATACATCGATGATATGATAGTGAAGTCAATACGGCCTGGAGACCATATGGCTGATGTGAAGGAGATATTTGAACAGTTGAGATCTCGGGGCATAATTTTAAACCAGGCCAAATGTGCATTTGGAGTGCCAACAAGTAAGTTTCTGGGCTTCATGCTTACAAATAGGGGTATTGAAGTCAACCCCGATAAATATGGAGCTGTCTTGGAAATGAAGAAACACCAAAGTAAAATAGAATTCAATAGCTGACAGGGCAGCTATCAAGATTCCTATCAAGGTTCATAGAGAAATATCTCCCTTTCTACAAACTCCTAAAAAAGGAGGCCAAATCTGGATGGGGTGAGGAGTGCAAAATGACGTTTGAGGAGATAAAGAAATATCTAGCAACCCTGTCCGTTTTAACACCCCATCCACAGCCGGTGTATTATCATCACCATAGTATTAAGCATAGCTTATTTAATCAAATAAATACGGAAGTTAATCATATTAATTCATAATTAATCTTGTATAAGAATGTGACTAGACTTTTTTCAATTCTATATTAATTTATAATAATTACTTGCATGCCAAGTTTAGTACATTCTATGTTACTTGTTCCTTTAATTACCTTCTTTACAATTTATCTACATGATTATTTACACATCTCATGAAGTTTATCTTATGAGAGTATGTTCTAAAGCTTAATGTCCCCTCTAAAACTTACAGAATTTGACATCTATATTATCGATTTACATTCACACTTGTCATATTTGACTATACTGATATTATTCATTTTATACTTCCATTACCTATTTCTTCTATTACCTAGTCATTAAGTTAGACATGTGGATTCTATGTACATCACTTGTGCATATTCATACATTTCTTAATGTTCATATTATCACATCTGCAAGCATTCATCTAAAATGTTTGTCTTCGGTTCTGTTCGTCCAGAATATCCGGATATATGTCGGGGACTGTTGGGTGGTTTGCTGATGGTGGAAAAATATAAGTTCTAGTGGGGGACGTTTCTCTGTTCTAGACAGAACACAGATTCGTTCCCTTACTTCCAACCCAAGTGCGCAAGTGCACGCATCAAGTAATAATGGGTGTATTAAGGCCCAGATTATCATTCCCACGAGGATAGAAGCCTAATTATTGTCTCACACTGTTTTATAAAGAATGAAAATGAGAAGAAAAGTTAGTAAATAAACTGTTTGGTCGAACTTCCCCTACTGTCTTGACAATGTTCCTCAGGAACAATAGGTTTAATCTAATGGCAAATAATTACTCGCTGCGTTATATATGTGATCCTTCCTGTTTAGAAGAAGGTGAGATAACAATCATTGATGTTTGAGAGATATAAGATTAAATAAACTACAACTACTAAAACAGTAATAACTATAATCAAGAGACAACAGGGTGATGATGTTAAAAACAGTTTTAACAGAAGGAACAGATTTGCTGCTCCACTCTTAAATGGTTGTTTTCTCTGCTCAAGACCTAGCACTTTTTGGCTTTGTTCCAATTTCTTATCTGCCAACTCTGATTCCTCAGATCATGGTCTAGATGGCTCACAAGTTTCCATATTCCTATGGCTCCCTTGACTCCAACAAGTACTTAGTACAGAACCTTAAAATGGACGAGTTGGCCCCTTATTCCTAAGGTGACCAGTAGTGTTTTTGCCATGACACTACCTTCCCCCAATGGCTAAGCAGTATGAAATCCCTTTCTTATGGAAGTTCCTTTCTCAGTATGTGCTCAATTTCCATTGATACACAATGAATATAGCACACTTAGCCAAAGAAGTACAAAAAGCTTCAGTCAAGAGTTTCGAAAATAGTTCTTTAAGAGTTTCACAGTTTACCCATTCCACAGATAGTTCAGCTCATGGCTGATATTTTAAACAGAATTATTCCAAACTGAAGTCCCATAGACCCGAGATTCAGTTGGGAGATAACGAATAAAACGAAGTGAAAAACACTTATATTAATTTAAAAGACAGTTTACAAAAGAAACAGAAAATGGAGAAGGATGGTTTGATGCTCGTGCGGAGTCTTAAGGGTTGTTACAGCGAAGATCAGATGGGTTGTCACTTAACTACAGTTACAACTTAAAACAAAACTAAGATACTACTAATTACTACTACTAGGTGATCTCTTCCTTTTGGACTTCAAAATTTCTAGGAGTCGATGACGTTTTTGTGTGTGGGGCGTCCTATTTATAAATGGAAGAGGAGTGGCAATTCTGTAAATCCTTTGGAGCTGGTTGCTTGAATGAGGGGACGGTGGCGGTCAGAGTATAGAAGCTGGGCAGATTGCTGAGTGGGTCAGAATTTGTTGATGATTAGCCGTTGTTTGAAGTTCCTCCCATGCCTTGCTTTCTTTTTTAGCCAATAAGAACTCTTGATTCTCTGCTCTTCACGTTTCCAGTTGTTCAGTTGGTGCACCGCCTCTACTTTTAGAAGACTTTGAATCCACGTTTCCTGCAAAATGTACAAAGGCATTAAATGAGTGGAGCAGGTGCATTAAATGCGTCCCAGTCCGTTCCCCTTTTAATATATTTTAGAGGAATATGTTACCATACGTTCCCCCACTGTGCTTTTGTCACAAATGTGTAAAATAAGTTGTTTTCGTGCTGAAGTTGCTCATCAGATGAGGGAACATGCAATATTTTGTGTTGCAAACTCAGCAAGTGTACCGATCGTTCCAAGTAATAAAAGTGATAAGTAAGATCGTCTCCACAGGGATTGTAAAATAATTACTACTATAACCAGTCTTATTAAGTTAGATGAATCTATTTCTGGTACAAATATTGTAACTAATTAAAAAGTAAAAGACTTGTTTTTAGGTTTTTGTGAGAAAGATTTAAAATAAGAATATAAAGGAAATGTTTTTGTAAAAGAAATGAGAAAAACACTGTAGCCAGGGTACATTCACCAAATGCTCCCAATTTTACTTTGGATTGATTCACAGTATTTATCGAAATTAACAAATCAGATAAATTATCATCTTTAAAAATAATTTGTTAGATCCCAATCCCTTGGTGATCTAACCCTTTAATCCAATTGGAACCCTAATCCCTTAGTAATCTCGCATGAAAATAAGCATTATGCAGATAAATCCCACGACTGTAATTCATACAAGTCTATTCCTAGAACATGCATGAATCGTCATCTTTATCTCCTTTCAGAATCAGCATTCCAATATTCCTATTGCAAACCCTAATCCCCAGAATATCATCCCCTATTAAGTTGATCAGATCTAACAGAAATAATATCAATACGCACAAGATAAAGATGAAGTATATTAAAATCAACACATAAAGTGATTCAATCCTTTGTACCAATTGTTCACAAAGGGATCATGGCCCTGACTACAGAAAATAGATTTAGCCAATCAACATCATGATCGCTGATCTGAATTCAACATAAAAATAAAATATAAGAAATAATACAAGAACGGGACGACGAACACGAAGAACGCCTTCCTTCCTTCTCCAAGCCGGATCTGCCTCTTTAGGGTTTTTGGGTCTGTCTTCTTCATGAGGTTGAGTCTCTTATTTATAAGAGACTTTGACCTCATTTTCAATTTTTGAATTCCAATCTTTCGTGCCTCCCACGCTGACAGCGCCACTCCTGCCTCTTTTTGGTCCCCCGCGCTGATAGCGCGGACCTCACGCTCTCAGCGCGGGAGCCTCTGCCCAATTCTTGCTTCCCACGCTGTGAGTGCCATACCCGCGCTGGCAGCGTGGGCTTTTAGCTTTTCTTTGTCCTTTTTGACTTCTTTTACTGCATCTTTCCTGTGAGATCAGTACAAACTCAGTGTAACACCTGATATTCAGACTTTGGATAATTTTAACAGTTTTTCTGCCTTTCTTGCATCGATTGAGTCACTTTCTTCTTCTTTTTGTCTTGTAATTTCTTATATGCTGATCGCATATCAAATAATTCCCAGATTTAAACTTTGTTGTCCCTAGCAATGTACAAGACTCAATCCAGGAAACAATCAATTAATCCAACATAACATCGTACAGCCAATCAATAGATCACCATACTAAGCATGACTGAATCAATGCAAAGAACTTTAACAATGCCTTTTATGAAAAGATCATAATCTAGTTTGAACACCCATCACCAAGATAATCATATAACGCTCAATACTCAAGTGTTTGGGGGAATAACAATCACTCAATCTATTACAGCAATAACATTATCATAAGCTTGATCATATTCTCAAGTTCCTAAAGATGAGGAACATTAACACATGCACAATTGATCAAAAGGACTTCACATGTTATAACTTGGCCGGGCTAAAGGGTAGGAATTTATGGATAGTAGCTGAAGCAACCATGAGATTGAAAAACTGGTATTACACCTTCAACTTATTTGCTTTACTCCACTAACATTCCCACATAATTTCGGGAATTAATTCCTTTTCAGCCTCATTTTCTTTACATTCACCCCTTTTTTTCTTTTTCTCCTTTTTTCTAGAGCACACTTCCTTTGCCTTTCTTTTTATTGATCTTTGTGGAGCTTACCTCCATTTCTTTGTTTCATTCCAAAGCATCAGTGATTCAATCTCAATTAAGGTACGACAATAGGAATATGGCTAATCATTAATCAGCAAGAATTATGAACAAAAAGGTTCAGGCTCAAAGGAGGTTAGCAATGGAAAAATTTATCTGGGTGTAGTATTTGGCCATGGCTAACAGAATAAAATTTGCCTTAATCATTTCAATCAGTGCATGCATCTTAGAGAGACTGAGCAAGTTCTGAAATGCTATCATAGTGAAGTCTCTCAGAATAAAACAAGTGTTTAAGCACAAAAATTCACCAGCTATGATGTCAGACTAGACTTCCAAAAGAATCATTAGGCATTATTAATCATTCAAGCATAAAATTCAGACACACCAGCTGAAAGAAATTGCCTATACAATATCATGCCAGAAGTTTATGCATTGTATTTCAAAATTCAATCAAGCACATTTAAACCTGAGAATTGTTGTTGTTTCTTCTCTTCTTTTTTTTCAAAACAAGACTTCTTTTCCATGGTGTATGGTGTAGTTCCACGCTATTTACCAATCTCACATTCAGCATGCTATGCGACAATCCCAGATTTAGAATGTTGTTGTCCTCAGCAACAAACTATTCTAGATGATAGCTAATTCTGCCAGATGGAATACACACATACTTGTTAATTTTCAAAATAGAATAATCATGAAAACTGAACCAAAGTCAAATTGCAGCAATATTATCAACACTGTTTTCAAAATATAAAAATAATTGGTTTCAAGAAACCAGCAAGGTGCAGTGGGTGATAGTGAAAAAATAAAGCTCAAATATCATCCATGACATCATCATCAGCTTCCAGGTCTCCAAGCACATCATCAGCAGCAGCGGAAGGCATAGATGGACCAGCCTGTGAAGTGGGTGGAAATTGAGCCATCAACCCAGCTGTGTCAATTCCTCTGTCCAGGCAAAGTCGCTCCAACATACTCATCATATAATTGCTTTGAACCATCAATTGCTGAAGCAACTGAGAGTCAACAGACGGAGGTGTAGATGAGACTGGGGGAGGTGGTGGAACAACACCGCCAGATGCTTTCCAGATAGCTTGCCTTCTGGATTCCTTTTGCATATCATTGTAGTGGTTTTGGGTCAGATCCTTTTTTATTTTCACATCTCTTGGCTCATCCTCAGGTATGTCCACTCCTGCCTGGATGCAAAGTTGCTCAATGAGTGAGCAGTGAGCCAAACTAAAATCTGATCGCCCTTGAGTAATGATATGGACTATCCTATCAGACAGAATAGCCCTAATGTGCAGATTATAGTCCCCTAGCAGAGTATAAAGCAGCACTGCCCTTTCCACATTGACATCACTCAAATTAGTGGAAGCTATGATTGTGGAATTGATGAAGGAATGCCAGAAAATTGCCTCTTCATTGAGGTCCAGCCGATCTGATTTCTCTGGTACATCCGGCTGACCATGTTTGGATTTCCAGGCAGAGTGAGGTTGAGTGATACCCTCACGAATTATTGCAGCCAAAGCAGGCATTTCTTCCCTATACACTCCTTCAACAGGCTGCATCCTGTTGAATGTGTCCGTAAAGTAACAGGACTGTGTGGCTTCCCAGGAGGTGTGCAGGAACCTCTCTATCTGGAAAGCTGTGAAGGAGACCTCTCTCCCCCTTACCCAGCTCTTCCTTGTTCTGTCCATCGTATCCTTATCAGCATTTGCGCAGAATTCGCACAAAATTGTACTGCAACTTGCTCTTGGGAACTGAACCAGCTTGTTCCATCCCCTCCTCTGATTTGTCATGCTTACCGGACAGTCGTCCGCTAGAAAACTACTAATCCTTCTTTCTTGAATTATATTTTTCTTCAAAAACCAGTTGTTGTACCGGTCCTGTGCTTCCGGAGTTAGAAACCGGTTGCCATCAAAATCGACCAGAGCAGGGGCTCTAGGCCTTTTCGTGCCAGATGCACCAGTAGTCTTTTTGGCGGTCTTCTTTCCCTGTACTCAGAAAAGTCCAACACAATAGAATACAGGACAGTTGTAACTATTAAGCATGTAAACAGCCCAATTCCCAGATTTATCATTTTGTGCAGCTTACTTATCATATGGCAATGAGTCATCATGGTGTAAATCCAGGCCATGTGCAATCAGAATCAAATCATGAATGAATAACTTAACATGTTCATGTTGTCATGGCAATGGGTATGTAAATCATGTAATCCAGATATCAATAGCTACACATGGTATGACCTTACATGAAGATGTGTTAGGGATTTTAACTCAGATCATTTATCAAACACCTAACATGCATGATAAAAATAACTAACCATCCACACACTCACATTCCATGACACCATCAAATACCATTGAACAGACCATTATTGAACAGCCATCAACATAAAAGTTCAGAACATTCTGAATTTTCCTATGAGACAATTGAACAAACACCTTGCATGCAACTCCAGATTTGTGTAACCAATATTATCATGAAAGATCAAATACCACCAACATGCATATGACCATGGAAACACATCAAACAACCAACGCATTAACAAATCAAGTATCAAACTTACCTTTTCACCAGCCATTGTTGATTATTTGTGAGAGAAATATACAACCTTGAGCTTTGAGAATCAAACTCAGCACCAAATGGGAACCCACACCCTTTGAGAGAGAGGGACAATGTAAGGAAAGAAGGATTATGGTGGTGGTAGGAGGGTTTGTGGTGGTGAAGTGTGTGTGTGTGTTAAGAAAAAGAAAGGGAAGAGGAAGAGGAAGGGTGGCTGCGCAACTGGGAAGAAGAAGAAAATGAATGATAAAAGAAAATAGGGTTTTGGCCCTTTTAAAAAAAGCTGCCGCGACTCCCGCGCTCGCAGCGTGGGTCTCACCCTGTGAGCGCGGGGAACACTGGCCAAATCTTCCCTCTAGCGCTCAGAGCGCCATTCCCACGCTCCAAGCGCGGGTGTCACTGCCTGTTTTCACCTTTTGGCGCTCAGAGCGCCATATCCACGCTGCGGGCGTGGCTTCTTTTCTCACGCTCATAGCGTGGGAACCACGCCATGAGCGTGGGAACCACGGCATGAGCGTGGGTCTCTCTGCCTTTTCTTGAATTATAGCGCTGATAGCGCGGGACCCTCTGGCTTTTTCTTATGCTCCACGCTGATAGCGTGGGCTTTAAGAAATTTCATCCAATTATCCAGCTCTTGTCACACTTATAATTAAAACAAACATCTAAACTACATAATTTGAAAAATTTTCCACTGGGTTGCCTCCCAGCAAGCGCTTGTTTAACGTCACGAGCCTGACTGGAGCCGTGATTACTCCGGTGAAGTTAAAGGGACAGAAATTATCTCCCTATTCACAGGTTCTCCATAGTAGAATTTCAGCCGATTTCCATTTACCTTAAAGGGTCTCTCAGCATCAAGAGGAGAGATCTCAATGGTACCATATGGAAATACATTTGTCACTACAAAAGGACCATACCAACGAGATTTAAGTTTACATGGAAACAACCTCAGTCGAGAGTTGTATAATAATACCTGTTGACCAGGTGCAAACTCTTTGTGCTTGATCTTGCTATCATGCCATAGCTTAGTCTTCTCTTTGTAAATCTGTGCACTTTCATATGCAGTTCTTCTGAACTCATCAAGCTCATTCAACTGTAATATTCTCTTCTTTTGAGCTCCTGATGGTTCAAAATTTAAAAACCTTGT
>JAVKPL010015688.1:0-60000 GCA_032173675.1 Gastrolobium villosum
AAATACGTCGTCATAATAAGCATCAGTGGAGCCAATTATAGCTTTGTTTATGTCTCTCTCACTCTCTCTCAAATGGATAACGCCAGACTTCACTGCCTCTAAATCCGTCGTATATTGGAGGGATGCGAAAATTGGACGGCAGATAAACTCAATCCATTCCAAATTCCAATCTCTTGTTTTCCTTTCTAAAAAAAATATATCGATCAAAAGATGAGGGGTATCATTGTCCTGATATTTTTTTTTTCTACAAATTGTTACCGAAGACAGTGAGTGATATTAAATCACTAGAAGTTTGAACCTATATAATTAAAGAATAGAAGGGATAGATGATCAGAATTATTACGTGTAATTATAAATATTAAAAATAGACTTACTTGGAATCAGATGATGAAACAGAACAGCCAGAATGATAGAACAGACAGAAAGATAAATATAGTATCAGAGGAATAAAATCCGAGTCTATAGAACGTGTCTTCTTAAGACAATTTGCCCACTCACCGATACCAAAGGTTGATGGACACTTATATCCCAGGATAGAACAGATTCCGTCTGAAGAATGGCGGCACTACCAATTGACAGCCTAAACGAACACAACAAAATATCAGAGGAGATCACACCGGAGTATGAATTGTAACATGCAAAGCGAAAGGAGAAAATTTTTGGCAGAGTTTAAGTGCAGGAAAATTGTGCTACCATTTTCTGAAGGTGTATAGACACTGACCGGTCACGTTTCAAAATGCACCTATTCGATGACGAAACAACACACCCGTTAGACACGAAAGGACACATTTGTTCATCACGAAAAGGCACCCATTCAAGGATGAAACAACATGTCTGTTAGGATGAAACGACACATCATTTCATATGAAACAACACATCCGTTCGGATGAAACAACACATCCGTTCGGCTGAAAAGATACATCTGTTTGTCGACGAAAAGACACACCCTATCACTACTAAACTTCTTATTCATAACCAATACATTGTCTACACAATTTTTATATATATATATATATATATATATATATATATATATATATATATATTCCAACACAAATCATTTCTTTTCTACTGCAAAATATGATATTAATCTGATCGTAAATCATTTATAAAAGGACTTTGCGAGCCATTCCTGCAAATAGTCAAATGGTGGCTCCACTTTTGTAAACGGAAAAAATAAAATAAAATTTAAAGTGCTCTCTGCATTAGGAGAAGACAACTTTCCTGTTATATGAAAAGTATTTTTTGTCTTTATAAAAAGGTTTAATATTTTGATTTTTGTTATAATTTTTTTTTTTGCCACATTTATTTAAAAATGAATAAATCTTGTTATCTTTATTTTTCTCTCCTTTTTATAAACCCACTTAATTTTACGTGAGGGTGATAATTTTTTTTCTTGCAATAAAAACAAAAACATTAGACCTCTATATATGAAATATGATGTTTGTGACATGTTTACACAGCTCATCTTTCTTCTTCCTAAATTGTTACTAAAAGTTATTTCTTTAAATATTATTCTTATAATTGAGTTTTTTCTTATACATTATCATTGAGCTTATTTAATAATGATAAATACATGTTTTTTGAATGAATTCTTTTTTAAGAAAATCTAAGACTTACAAAAAACAAATTGGACCCATTTACAAATTTAATTAGCAAACATTTGAACATAAACTTGAATAGAAAACCCTTGGGTTGTTATAAATTTAAGGTAAAAGTTTGGTTTGCTCAAGAATTATTTATTTCGATATTTTTTTATTATTTATCTTTTGTAATTTTCTTCATTCAAGTTCATATCCAATGTGGTTATATAATGAGTTAATATATTCATTTGTTTCGTAAACAATAAAAAAAATATAAGGGAGATAAATGGTTAAAAAAAAGAAACACAAGTAATTAAGTGATAAAATGTTAAACAATAAGGGTTTTTTGAATCATTATTATAATATAGAAAAAGCTATTATTATCCTAATATTTTATTTTATTATAATCCTATCTATTTATTTATTAAAATAAAAATTAATATTTAAAAATAGAAGAATAAAATAATAAAAATATAGCACTCATTAATAATTCTTTTTACATTTCATAAAAAATTAAGAACACCGCATTATAAAATCTTAATTTAAATGCATCGCAAGAATGCTAAAGAATATAATGATTTTATCTCAATTGTCATTTTTTTTTTTGTAAGATATTAAGATTTTTTTCCAGCGTACAAATTCAAGTGAATGTTATAAACAGAACACCTTTTTTATTTTTATTTTTTTGCAATCGTCAAAAACTCATTAGCTTGTTTTTTTTTTCGGTAGACGCTCATTAGCTTGTTTAGTTCCATATTGTTCATAACATTAAGTTTTTTTTTTTAAATTATTATAAAGGAAAAGTTCAAAACCTCTCTATTTATTATTTTAACACTTATATATCTCCTCGTGACTCTTTTTTGTACTCACTTATTTTCCCTGTTTTTTTTTACATGTTTACTGAGATAAAATTATTATAACGACGTTATAAGTGTCTTTAGATGAAGAAAAAAACTCAGATAAAGTATTTAATAAAAAGAGAGATTTGAGATAATTTATTAAAAAAACTCAGTAAGCTATATATTATTTTATATTCCACAAAAACTATTTTTTTTTCCATTATCATAATTTAGAGAGGCTGTGCTTACATGAATAATCTGAGGGAAAAAGTTAGTCTTCCCCAGATTGTGCATGTTCTACTAGAAGGAATTATACGTGTAAATATGAAATAAACTGTTTGACTCTTTGATTAGATTCTCATCCGCAGATATAAAACTAGCTTCTTGTTGATAGAATAAGTGTATGCTTAAAATGTGGTACTTTACAGATAAATTTATCTGTAGTAAATTTAACACGACATCGATTAATTAGGGCGGAAGTTATGGTATTTTATAATTTTTATTTATTTCAGGGTTATTATATTCTTTATAATTATAATTATTTAAATTTTCAATCCAAAAAAGACGTCATTTTGAGAATAAATACTTATAACTCTGTAGTAACTGTAAAAATACTTTTATGTTATTCAAAATCAGGAAAGTAGATTTTACCATATTTATGTTGTGCTTTATTACTCTCATTTCAGTGCAAAGATTTTTTTTTTTCAGCTGACACTTCAATTTTCATAATTTACTTTATTATTATTTTTTAAATAGTAGGGCTCACTATTATTGTCTCAGCTGCAAAAACAAATTTCTGTTATGAAAATTGAGAAATAAAACCCATTTATGTTGTGTATGTGATTTCTTAATAAAAGTGGTTGTGTTAATAGTCATCTTGTGCCAAATTAGCAATTAAACCATTCTTAATTTTTATTTATTTTACTTCTAAAGAATTAGGAAGATTTACAAAAGATGAGTATACTAAGCCCCAAAAAATTAATGAATACATGTATAAAAATAAAATAAAGATGAACGTAACTGTCATCTTTATCTTCTCCTTTACATGCCCGTGTGTCAGACACATCTATGGCACACATCTTGGCATTAAAATATTGACATGTCATTTTACTAAATGGATCCACTGAGGTTATGTTTCGACCTTTCTAAGACTTTTAATCCCACTTTAGTTGGAGATTCCTTATCCATTCCTTCAATAATCAATCCGGAACTATGTTACTTTACCATGATATCTCTATATAATACATAATTGTTTAGGCCATTTTCATTCCTTACTTCTTCCCCCCTCCCACTATCTCAGTATATGCCTTTTGATATCAAATTGATTTAGAGTTTAGACCCACTTTTGAAGCACTGCGGATCACCAAGTTGTAAATGGTTAATCCACTAACATTGCATCTCATTAAATTCTGAGCCCGCATCTACCTCGTATCATAATTATTATGTTGAGTATAATTCTTAATTTGCATTTGATCGATGATTCATATCCTAACACGTTTGTCTTGTTTCGTGTTTTGGGTTTTTTTTTGGATGGGAAAGGTTATATTTATTATTATTTTTTTCTTATCATCTTTTATTATCAAATCTTAACCGTTGATCTTTGTCAATTAAATGATTATAATTTATTTGATTACACTTATTGATTAATTATTAATTTTCAACAATTACAATGGTTAAATTAATGAAAATTAACAGTTAAATTTTGATAGTAAGAAAAAAAAAGTAAATAGAACATTTCCCTTTGGAAATTTCTTTTAATTTATTACAGTTTGAACTTTGAAATTTTCTAAAACAAATTGATTTCCGAGAATATAATACATTTGGAGGAATCAGGATAAAATCTTTACATAATACTCGAGCTCCTAGAGGCTCCATTAAGAGCATCTTTGAATTCTTTTTTTTTTTTTTAGTTAGAAATTATTTTTAAGATAAAGTTAAAAAAAAAAGAACTTTAAAAAAAGTTAAAATTATTTGGTGATTATGTAAATTTTTTCGCTTAAATGTTACTTAAAATACATATTTCAAAAAGAGCCCCCTCTCTATATCTCTATTATTCTTTATTTAAAAAAAAAAAACAGCTTCTCGTAAAACTTTTTGGCTTTTTTCTTTATTATAATTTTGTTTTATTATAAGAGTTTTTCTTAAAGCCTGTTTGGCATAATCTTTACTTACAAGAAAAAGAGAAACTAAAAATAAAAGAATCCAAACACGCAACTGTAATTAGTGAAATTTGAGTGGACAATTATGATTTGAATAATGAGAAGTTGAGAACCAACCAGCAATCCTAATGATAGATTGTGAAGCAAAATGACTGCAATGATAAGCCCATCTTAGGGAAGCTAACGCTGATGTGTTTTTTAGATAGAATATATGATACTGGGAATATCCAAAGCAGACTTGTAAGTTTTGTTGTTTACAAGTGGAATGGTAATGATTATGAGGTTTTAAACTTATATTTTATAACATAAGTGAGAGGGAGTCATGAGTTTTATGATCATGGGCACTTTGATGTCTCTGAATTTTCTTTGAAAATTCTCTTTAAGTTGGTAATGCTCACACTTCTTCACTCTTGATGGTCAACGAAGTTTTGCTACTATTATGTAAAGAAGTGGTATAATACTTTTTCAATTCTGCATTTAAAGAATACTCGTAAATGACACTTTGATATTCAAATTAATTTTAAAATGAAATAAAAAGTGCAGGGGAAAAAAAAGATAAAAAAAATCATTATTAATACAAAGAATCATGAAATATGATCCAATATACGGTCAAAATACAACTGGTCAGAAGAGTTTGTAAATTGCAAATGGTAAGAAATTCACAATTGTTGGCCCCAAAATATTAATTAAATGCCACTATGACTATATAAAAACTGATAATGATATGAGGAAAATTCTGCAGAAAGTTGAGTTGAGTATGCGTTGAATGTTATAAGAAAAGTTAAAATAGAGCGTATTAATAATCTTACCGAGTTAAAACATCAATAAAGGAAAACGAACTTTTGAGAAAGAGCCTCTTAATTAATGCTAGTAATGTAAGAATATATTGGCTGGCCCCGGCGTGATTTAACCTCACTTAAGTAGTAATTGAGGTGCTTTGGCGAGCAAACTTAGATTTCCATTTAGTGTCGACAAATAATTGATGATGAAAAAGTGAGTATAAAAACAAGCACAAGTGCTCGGCTATCATATCTACCAACATAATGGTGTTCAAATCATTATTCAAATAAGTCATTTCACTAATACACGTGAAATTTATCGTCTCTTTTTTGAATATAATATATCTGAATATTACAGAGTCAATTTTTTTTTTCTTCAAATTGTCCCGATACCATAGTCATTAAAATAGTCAACTACTATAGATGAGACACATGCCACGACCTCAGTGGCTTGCAAGCTTGGTTGCACCAAAGTAGCTATCTTATGTAGCAATTTTGGATTGCATAAGTTGCGTGTCCGGTCACTATGAACGTGACACGTTCCAGTCCATAATAACTACTACCTCAACTACTATGGTACAGTGACAGTTTGAAAAAAAATAAATTCAACTCCTTAATATTCAGGTATATTATATTCTAAAAGAGAACAATATGCTGAATGTCCCAAGAACAAAAAGAAAAGAACTCTACTGGGTAGTGTAGTGGGTACTGATCTCGATCCATGCTGAACTAGATTTGTCATTTGGGAATTGGGGCAAATGCTGTTGATATGGGCCTATAAGGTTTCGGCTAGCCCAAGCTATTGAGCCCATTAAGAATCGTACGACACTTGTTTATGGGGGAATCGAATTTCAGTATTAAGATTTCAGAGTCTCACCCTGTTGTTGATGATTCAATGGCGGGGTCTTCGATCATGGAAAACCTGTTCCAACGATCGCTGGAGGATCTGATAAAAGCCATGCGCCTCCAACTGATCGGCGAATCGACCTTCATCTCGAAGGCCACGGAGGAGATCCGCCGCGAGATCAAGTCCACCGATACACACACAAAGTCCACTGCTCTTCACAAGCTATGGTACCTCTCCGCCATCTACGGCGTCGACATGTCCTGGGCTTCGTTCCACGTTGTGGAAGTGATGTCATCTTCTCGCTTCGCACACAAGAGGATAGGATACGACGCCGCTTCACACTCGTTTCACGATGAGACCCCCGTGCTCCTTCTCATCACCAATCAGCTTCGCAAGGACCTCTCCACCAATAACGACTTCGAGGTAAGCCTCGCCCTCCATTGCTTCTCCAGAATTGCCACCCTCGATCTCGCTAGGGATTTGACCCCCGAGATTTTCAACTTGCTTTCCACTTCTAGGGTTTTCGTTAGGAAGAGAGCTATTGCTGTCGTTTTGAGGCTTTTCGATAAGTACCCTGACGCTGTTAGGGTTTGCTTCAAGCGCTTGGTTGAGAATCTTGACAGTTCCGATCCTCAGATTCTCACTGCGGTTATTGGGGTTTTCTGCGATCTGGCTTCCAAGGATCCCAGGTCCTATCTTCCCTTAGCACCCGAGTTTTATAGAATTTTGGTTGATTCTAAGAACAATTGGGTTCTGATCAAGGTGCTTAAAATATTTTCCAAGTTGGCTCCTTTGGAACCCAGGTTGGGGAAAAGGATTGTTGAACCCGTTTGTGAACATATGAGGAGATCCGGAGCGCAGTCGTTGATATTTGAGTGTGTTAGGACTGTGGTCACTTGTTTGAGTGATTATGAGTCTGCTGTTAAGCTGGCGGCTTCCAAGATTAGGGAGTTGCTGATTGACCAGGATCCCAATCTTAGGTATCTAGGGCTTCAAGCGCTCTCTGTTGCCGTGCCGAAGCACTTGTGGGTGGTCTTGGAGAATAAGGAGGCTGTGATTAAGTCGTTAAGCGATGAAGATTCAAATATCAAAGTCGAGTCTCTGCGTTTGTTGATGGCCATGGTGTCTGCCACCAATGTGGCAGAAATCTCCAAGGTGTTGCTTAATTATGCATTGAAATCTGACCCGGAATTTTGCAATGAGATTTTGGGTTCCATATTAACAACATGTTGCAGAAATGTATATGAGATTGTTGATGACTTTGATTGGTATGTATCCCTTCTTGGAGAAATGTCGATGATTCCTAATTGCCAAAAGGGTGAAGAAATTGAGAATCAGCTTATCGATATTGGCATGAGAGTTAAGGATGCTAGATTGCAGCTTGTTCGGGTTGGTCGTGATCTGTTGATCGACCCTGCATTACTGGGTAATGTGTACTTGCATAGGATATTGTGTGCTGCTGCTTGGGTTGCTGGAGAGTATGTTGAGGTTGCAAGCAATCCATTTGAACTCATGGATGCACTCCTACAGCCACGGACCAGTCTATTGCCACCATCAGTTAGAGCAGTTTACATTAATTCTGTTTTTAAAATTTTAATTTTTTGCCTGGAATGTTACATTCTGCAAAATGAAGGTACTGCATCCATATATTCAGATAATTTGGCTGGGGGGCAGTCAGAGTTGTTTATTGTAAAAAAAGATCCTGAGGCTCATGAATTGGCAACATGTGAAGGTTCGAATTATGAACAGGATGAGGGTTTTGACCCAAGGAACACAACCGAATCTTCTGAAGATCTTTCTGTTGAAAACGACAAAGATAGAGTTGTCACTCATGGTCAAGCACTTGCGCCTACTCTTTTGGTGAAGAAGAATTTCATGCATGAATCAATTGTAAGCCTATTAAATCGAATGGAATTAATTTTAGGCCCGTTAACAGCAAATCAGGATGTTGAGGTACTGGAGAGAGCGCATAACATGCTTGCCTTTGTTCAATTGATTAAAGCAGAAATAATTGATAATTCAGTTCAGAATGTGGACATTATGGACAAGAAAGTGATTCATGTTTCAGCTATTATCAAATTGATGCGTGATGCTTTTTCCATGGAACTTGGTCCAGTCTCAAGTAATGCACAGGGAAAAGTTGCTGTACCAGATGGATTAGTTCTTAAAGAGAATCTTGATGACTTAAAAGCAATATGTGGTGATATTGAACTACCTTCATCAAGTTCATTTGCCATAGGAGGCCCTCACTTTGCTACTACTTCGGATGCTTCTTCATCTTCTTCATCGAATCTTCTGAAAAATGAAGATTTAGGGCCATTAAATGAATCAACATCCTTGCTTGAACACCGAAAGCGGCATGGATTATATTACCTTCCTTCAGAGAAGAGTGAGATTGTTCCTGATGATTATCCCCCTGCAAATGACCCAAAGTCAAACTCTAATATAAATGATGAAGTTGCAGAGCTAGCCAAGCTGACAGAGCAATCACTTCTTTTGAAGAAAAGGACAAACCAAACAAAGCCCAGGCCTGTAGTGGTGAAATTGGATGATGGAGATGTTACACCAATTTCAGTCAAAAGGTCAGAGACAACGAATGATTCTCTTTCTGGTGCCATAAAAGATGTTCTTCTAGGAAGCGAAGCCAGTTCAAGTTTGTCTCGAAGTTATCCTTCTGGTAAGTCATCAAGTAAGCGAAAAGAGAAAAAGAAACTAAGCACTGATCTTCCATCCGAAATGAAAGAAAATCTAGGTGAAGCAGATGACCTTGAAAATCCGAATTCAAGTAGCAAAAATCGTAGTCATATTAAAGAGAGAAGACAGAGAGGTAAAGAGAAGATTGTTGAAGGTGAAGAGCATGATAAGAGGGGAAAGAAAAAGAGTAACCACCGCCATGGTAGGCATAAAAAACATCAAAGAGCCAATTCACCCTTAAATGCGGTTCCCCAAACACCAGTAATTCCAGATTTTCTTTTGTAGCATTTAAGGATTTTGATTTATCGTCACCTGTTATTGATTGAGGCTGTTTACCTGTATTCTTAATGCTGAGCCCCTTAGGTTAGTTCTGTAGATTTTTTTCTATTTTTTTTTTGTTATTGCTTATGATTTCCTAATACTATTTTTTTCTTCTTCTCTGTTTTTGGCCCTACATGTCACAGAATGTGTATATTTAAAGAGTAAATTTTCAAGTTGGATGTTGTTTGGCTGCTCTTTGCTTTTCTCAAATATGAAGGAGTTATTATTGAAACTTTTGCCGTTAAATATTAGCCCTGTTTCTTGAAATTCTCGTCCTCTCCTAAGCTTCGGGAAAACCGGTCGGTTAGAGCTTCTTTTTATTATTTTGTAATGTTAAGATCAAAATGTTAAATGTTTATAACTTAGTGAGGGTAGTGCTTTGGCTTATCCTTTCTGTAGTAATTGTTAAAGTCGTGACATATCGTGCGTATTTTGGTTAATCTGTCTCTTCAATTCAGTAAAAGGAGAGTTATTTATGCTAAATAGAAAATTTATAAAGATATTCCTTGTGACATGTAAAACAATTAGAACTCAATCACATTACAGGATTGGTTCTAGTCAATAATTGTTTGCTTCTCCCTCTTCAAATTTTGAAATTGCATCTTCATATATTTTCAATGGATTTTATACTTCTCATATTACATGAGATAATTTTCTTATATCATAGAGATAAAAATATAAAAATCATGAGATTCATATATTAGAAAAAGTTATATGTGGAACCTATATTAGCATGATAATTAAAATGTGTGTATGAAAATTTCTCTTTTTATATTACATGGCAAGTGTAAAATTCATTTTCAATATTCAACTAGGAGAAATAAGATTCTGGTTGAAATAAGATAAGTTAGGTTAGGCAAATAGGCTTTTGTAAAATGTCAATTTAAACCTACCTATTACTTATTATAGGCTCTCAATCTAGCCTTCATGTAAAAACATAAAAGCTCTGCCTGATTTAGTCTGGAAGTTTATTTTAATGTCAATATTACATGAAGGTTTTTTTTTTTTTTTTTCTTGATAAACACATAAAGGCTTTTAAATATAGCAAAATACATAAATTTTTAGTTTCTGAATTAGTATAATCTTGAATGGAATTGATATATTGTAATAAAATTCATATGTTATATTAATCTAAAATTAATAAATTATGAGGGTATTATAAAGTTATAATTATATATTTAAATAATAAATAAATAAACCTGATGGGTCAAATAAATATATATTAACGGCGTAGCCCTTAACATATTCATTCGATTAAATATTCTCAAAAGACTGAATATGATTTATTTAAGCTGAACAATTAGATCCAAAAAAATCGAATGATCTTATTCCCGCGTCCTCCTTTTACCGAAAAGGACACGGAAACCAATTTGACAATCACACCTTATCATAAGAATCGTTGCCAAAACAAGTAAAATAATTATAATGATTTAGGGGTGTAAATGAGGTACAACTCTTTAAAGGGGTTAACAGTTTGATCTACTTGGTCTGAACTTGATCTATTTTATAAATAGTATATTTGAGTTCATTAAAAGATTTGTTTAAAAATCATGCCACAAATTTATTTTAGTGGGCTTGACTTCTAATAAATAATTATTTTATTTTATTTTTAATAATATAACATCTTATTACTTTTTAATAAAATAATATCTTATTATTTTTTAATAAAATAGTATCTTGTTATTTTTAAATAAAACAAAATTTTATGATTTTTTAATTTTTCACAATTTTTTGTCTTCTCATTTCACAAATACATTTTTTTCTTAATCCTAAATTCTTCCGTCAAATTTTTCTACTCTTCTGCCTTATTCCCAACTTCTTACATATTTGAAATCATCGCTCGCCATCGACTCTCAAAGACTTTTCTTATTCTTTATATTTTTTGCTCTCTCTTTTGTTTTATTGACAAAATTATCTCTTTTAAAAATTTCTATTAAAAAAACAATATATTATTTGACTTATGGCTATTCTATGCATCTACCTATTATATTATTGTCTGTTAAACATGCGTTTATGCGTGTGTTTTTTTTGTGTGAATTTTTTTTATTTGTTCAAATTATATATATATATATATATATATATATATATATACACACACGCGTGTATAAATTTTTAATTAAATAAAAATTTAATTTTATAATTAAAAATCAATATAATTTGAATATATTGATTTTTTTTTATTTTTAACAACATATTCAAATTGTCATTATTTTGGATTGTGTTTAATTATTATACAAAATAATTATAACATATAATTTACAGGGTGCAATATATTTTTGAAGGCTTGATAAGTTTGATAGGTCAGACCAAACATTATATTTTCTAAAAACAAATTTGAAGTATTAGATTCTTAAAGTAATTTACATGAGTCTGAACTGTTTGAAGTAAAGCTTAGCTTGCCCAGTTGCCCGAGTCATTTACAACTTCTTTTAATGCTCAATCGCAGTCTAATTGTTCGTCGGTTAAATGCTATTAACATGAATTAAATTCTAACTCTAGATTTTAATCACGAAACTGAACTCTTTTTAACGCGCTGATTTAATGCACTTTCTTAACGTTTTTTTTTTTTTTTTTTGACAAAAAAGAAAAGCAGCATTGAATTAGTTTTTGACTTTATATATTCTCTAGGTACATTTTATAACCAATAACTTGTAAAAATGCAATTATCTGACCTTTTTTTTAACTATTTTCTTTCTTCTTATTAACTTGGAATTATACAGAACATAGGTACATTAATTTTTTTTCCAATAAATTTATGTGTCTTTTTAGTTCCAACAAACATCCTTTATAAATCCACTTTTGTCTGTGCAACAACAACACCTATACTTGTAATCTTCTTGTTTGTTGTCATCACCATGAATAAAAGCTCATCATATCCAAGGCTCTTCAGTGCTCAACACCATCTACTCAACTTCTTCTCTCATGTTCTAGTCTTTGGTTCTGGTTTGCTCATTGGAATCACCCTCACTTTCTGTCTCAAAGACTTGTCCCTCAACTTTCAAATCAAGCAAGTTCTCTTTCAAACCCTCCCATCTTTCTCTCCTCCTCCTCCTCCTTCAACTGTTGCACCCATCTCAAAATCCATTGCAATATCAAATAATCATACAAAAGTCACAACCTTCACCCCAAATGGGTTAAAGGGTTTCTTGGAACCAACCAAGGCTATGCATGATATGACAGAGGAAGAATTGCTGTGGAGAGCTTCTATGTTTCCTATGATTAAGGAATTCCCTTTCAAACAGACCCCAAAGGTTGCATTTATGTTTTTGACAAAAGGACCTTTGTTTTTGGCTCCTCTTTGGGAGAGATTCTTCAGAGGAAATGAAGGGTTGTATTCTATCTACGTCCATTCCAATCCTTCTTTCAACAAAACAGTTCCTCAAAGTTCTGTGTTTCATGGTCGCAGAATCCCAAGCAAGGTCAATATGTGCTACTTCCTTAATCTTTTCATTTCATTAAGATAACCGTAATTCCGGTATTTTCCATGTGATCAGCAAATCCATCTGAGATTTTATTTTTATTTTTTTAAGGAAAAAAAATAAAAATAAAATAAAATAATTATCATTCCCTCACCCTCTAATGGTTTGTTCGTAGATCACTGCATAATACATGCATTACGGTTGACATTTTTTTTATCAAGTTTCAACATCTAAATGTTGAATAATCACTTGCTTCTTTCTCTTCATTTATATTGGTATACAACTAATTCTCAATTCAATGATTTTTAGGAATCTAATCAAGCATATTATTCTATGATAAAATATGTTACGTCCTACTACAGTCTATTTTTCAGAAAAAGAAAAACTACCAACTTGGGCAACATCTGTCTGCACGAACCTTAACAGCCACTCTCTTATATAATGTGATATATAGTTTCTTACAAGGGTTTTATTATTCATGTATCATGATATAACATCATTTTTCTAAAGGCACATTAAATCCACATGTTTTTCTTTCTCTTTCATCATTCCACCTTCTCTCTCCATTTTTTTTTGTGTGTGTTGGAAACACACTTAAATAATGTAATATAACATTAATAAAACCCTTCTTCCAATTAGTTATATTAATAAAACCCTTCTTCCAATTAGAGCAGAACACCTAATTATGAGTTTTTATGCAACTTAATGGGGTCATATTCAGGGTCAGCACTTGAAGATTGCGTCTAAAACTAGACTTTGATGAGAGATTTAAAATAATCAGATACCACTTCCACCACTTTTAAATAATGGCCTTGGAAGTCATCTATTCATTTTGAGAAAATTTAGGTTTTTACTAGTGCAGATATTTGTTAAATGAACACCAAGATTTTCTTAAATAAAAGCAACAATTCCCTGTTTCTTTGTGGTTATTGCTTAATTGATCGTCCACTTGTCCTTTTTGGGAAAAGGGTTTTGAATTTCTCTCCCCAATTAAAGTGAGATTTTCCATTTTTCAAAAAATATAAAGTCTATCATGACTAATAGACCGTGGATGGAGGTGGAAAAACTGAAACTACTAGATTCACTGAATATATGCAAAGCCCAATTTTTTTTCTCCTTATTCTTGTTGGTTACTTCCTTAGCTGAGCTGTTAAAGCAAAGTGTCCATTTCTTTCATTCCACTCCTTTTGCACCTCCAAGAAATTCTATTCTTCTCTCCATTCGCAAACTTTTATACATCCTCATGAAATCTTTTCATAATTCCTTTCTTCATGCTTTGACTCTCACATGCAACAGATAATATGTACAAGCAACATATAAAACTTCTAGCCTTTTTATTGTATTTTTAATCATATATTAATTTTGAAAATTTTCCTTGTATTGGAAGCATGTTAAATTGCTAAGTCATCATGCCATGTATCCCAAATGGCCCAACTTTAGGATTGGGCCTCTAACTGAGCATATATAATAGTACATTATTGGTGATGAACACATTGCCAATAATTCAAAGCCCAAGAAAAAGCACTTTGCAATAGACCCACTTTATAATCTTATGTTTTACGAGAGTATTTTTTTTTCCTACACATACATCGTACATGCTCCGATACGGTGTCGGACACGCGGTTGACTTTTTTTGACACGTTGACCATTCCGACACGCGAATTTGACCGTGTCCGACACGATCAAATAGCATTTTCGTAATTATTTATTTATTTATTTTTAATTTATTTTAAATTTTTTTTAAAAAAATTAAAATATATTAATAAAGCTTCCCACCTGATCATATCAATTTTTTTTTTTGGTCTTTTTTCCCCTAAGTAGATAAGAGATCATATCAGCATCATTGTTGTCAATTCCTATTACGCTCTTGTTGTATCTCATTCTCTCTGATCTCTCTCTAATATGATTTGTTCTCTCTATCTGATATTATATCTTTCTCAGTTTTTATTTTTTTATTAAAGCTTCTATCTTTACAACGTGTTGATCGGTATTATTAATTTAGTTTCATTTTTTTGTTAAATTATTAAATATTAAATGGAATATACACATATAAATAAAAAATATTATTTAAGGTTTAAACGTGTCCCAACGTGTTGAAATAATGAAATCCATAATTTTTTAGGATTGACGTGTCGGAGTGTCGTGTCACGTGTCGCGTGTCGTATCGGTGCTACATAGGTCCCACACATAATTATCTCTATGACATAAAAGAGTTCTCTCCAATTGCATGAGAATAATTTCAGATAATTTGATTTTCCCTTCCTTGATGATGCAGGAGGTAAGGTGGGGTGAGTTCAACATGATAGAGGCAGAGAGACGTCTAATAGCAAATGCACTTCTTGACTTGTCAAACCAACGTTTTGTTCTGCTCTCAGAGTCATGCATTCCTTTGTTCAATTTCTCAACAATCTATAATTACCTTATGAACACAAACAAGACCTTTGTGGAAGCCTATGATTTTCCTGGTGCAGTTGGGAGAGGAAGGTACAGCCCAAGAATGAAGCCACTTGTTAGGCTTTCTCAATGGAGGAAAGGGTCTCAATGGTTTCAGATAGACCGTGACCTTGCCATTGAAATAGTCTCTGATAAACAATACTTCCCAGTGTTTAAAAAGCATTGTAAGAATGGATGTTATGGTGATGAACACTACTTGCCCACATTGGTTAGTATCAAATTTTGGGAGAGGAACTCAAACAGAACTTTGACATGGGTTGATTGGTCAAAGGGTGGACCCCATCCATCAAGGTTTATGAGAACAGATGTAACTATTGAATTTTTGAAGAGGCTAAGGCATGGAAGGAGATGTCATTACAATGGCAAGAGCACTAATATTTGTCATTTGTTTGCCAGAAAGTTCATGCCTCAGGCTTTAGATAGACTCCTGAGGTTCGCTCCACTGATAATGCACTTCAATTGATTTGTGATTCTTCATACTTCCTTTTTTTTTATTATCTTTGATTTTTTATACAGATCAGGGTTTAGATTGAGTACCAGGGAATTATTTAAACATAATCATTCATTCATGTATACTATAAACAATACATTTTATTATAAGTTTTTATAAGAAGAGTAAACGAGTTTATTATCTATCATTTAATATTACCATAAAAAATTTCCTACACACACATTTTATGGGGCCCGTAACAAAAAAAAATTCTACATCCTATAACATAACACAATCATTTTTTTCTACAACATAACTCTTATAAAACGCAGAGTAAATATATATATATGGTAATTTGACTTATAAAAAGATTATCCAACCATACGTTATGGGTTGCCTTGATTTTCTCGTTTCATTCGTATTGGCAGAGTTTGAAGATCGTGGTTCACATCCTATATATGATTGGTTACTTCCATTTTATTTTATTTTTTTTGGTTTTTCAGAAGTGGGACTATGCCACCCTTGGATTCCTTCCTTTCTTTCATAAGTATTCTTCTTTGAAACGTGTGATTGCATGAATTGAAGTTTTAACTCCCTGGCATAAAATTTATAATTTATGGGTTTTATAAGAATTACTTTGTAAGAAAAATGGTTGTTTTATCTTATAAAGATTCATTTTGCGTGGAGGAATTTTTTGTTTTGCTGCATGATCATGTTAAATGATAGATGATAAACCCAAAATTTATTGTCAAACGGAAACTACATAATATAGTAACTCATTCCTAGGGGTTCAAACCTTAGGGCCAGTATAAAAAATAAATAAAAAAACTCATTCTCGCTCTTTGACAATTCATGAATATAATCTTACTATTTTTTGCAAATTTAACTATAAGCTGTATGCGAGTGAAAACGTTTCACATTAAAAAATAATGTGAAATAAGAATTATATACATTAAAAATCACACAAATTTAGAGCCTGATTGGAATTTTTTAAAATAAAAATTCACTTTAATTAAGTATTTGACTGTCAGCTATTAAAGAAAAGCGTAAGTTGTGAAAAAGAAAAACCAATTTTTTTTTTTAAAGTTAAAATTCCTGGCTTTTAAAAAAAATGAAAGTTAAAAATCAAATATTTATTGTAAATTCATAGACAACATGAGAAATTCATATTTGGGTCGATCCAAGGATGAAAATCAAAAATTTCTGACGAGAGATGAAGATGTAAATGAAAGATGGTTGAACTACTTTAACAAGCTGTTTAATGGGGATGGAGATACAAACGAGGTGGACTTGGAGGACGCGTATGATGATATGAATAGAAGATTTGTACGCAGAATTAATACACATGAAGTTAAGGAGGCTTTAAAGAGGATGAAAACTAATAAAGCCTTGGGGCCTGATGGTGTCCCTATTGAAGTGTGGAGAGGCCTAGGGGATGTGGCAATAAAATGGTTGACCAATCTTTTCAATAAGATTCTCCAGACAAATAACATGCCTGATGCTTGGAGGAAAAGTATGATTGTGCCTATCTACAAAAACAAGGGAGATATACAGAATTGTTCAAACTATAGAGGCATTAAGCTAATGAGCCATACTATGAAGTTGTGGGAGAGGGTTATTGAGCATCGCTTGAGGAGAGATACCAATGTTTCTGTAAATCAATTTGGATTTATGCCAGGAAGATGTACCATGGAAGCCATTTTCTTGATGCGACAACTTATGGAAAGATACCGAGAAAAGAAGAAGGACTTGCATATGGTGTTCATAGACCTTGAGAAAGCATACGATAAGGTTCTAAGGAAAGTTTTATGGTGGGTTCTGGAAAAGAAAAAGGTTTCATCAAAGTATGTAAAGGCAATCCAGGATATGTATGATAGGGTTACTACATGTGTAAAAGCTTGTAACGGAACATCAAGTTATTTTCCTATCACGGTTGGTGTACACCAAGGGTCGGCTCTAAGTCCTTGTCTTTTTGCCTTAGTTATGGATGAACTAACAAAAGATATTCAAGAGGAAGTGCCATGGTGTATGCTTTTTGCAGACGATATTGTGCTTATTGATGAGAGCAAGGAGGGTGTTAATAGAAAACTTGAATTGTGGAAAGGCACATCGGAATTCAAAGGATTCACATTAAGTCGAAGCAAGACTGAGTATCTGAGGTGTGATTTTTCTCTGGTACGAGATGAGGACCAAGAGCCCGTGCATTTAATTGGTCAAGAGGTACCCAAAAAAGATGCTTTTAAATACTTGGGCTCCATTTTACAAAAAGGTGGAGAGATTGATGAGGATGTAAATCATAGAATCAGAGCAGGGTGGATGAAATGGCGCAGTGCATCCGGGTTTTTGTTTGACCGCAAAATCCCCCTTAAGTTAAAATGAAAATTCTATAAAACGGCAGTAAGACCGGCAATGCTATATGGAGCGGAATGCTGGCCAGCACATAGGCAACATGAGCATAAGATGAGAGTAGCAGAGATGAGGATGTTAAGGTGGATGTGTGGTTACACAAAGATGGATAAGATAAGAAATGAAGATATTCGACGAAAGGTCGGAGTAGTACCGGTTGCCGAGAAGATGAGATAACATAGATTGAGGTGGTTTGGGCACGTGATGAGAAGGCCCCTGGATGCTCCTGTAAGAACAGAAGTTTGTTACCAAGAGCTCAACACAAAAAGAGGCAGAGATCGGCTGAAACTTACTTGGGGGAAGGTAGTAAAACAAGATTTAATGGAGTGATATATAGATTGGCGGACGGTATGTCTTAGAACGGAATGGAGAAAAGCTATAAGTATGGTGGAGGGTTAGACCCGTGGTTATTCCTATGTTCCATATGGTCCATTTTTAGTCATTTTTCCCTTCATTTCCCCCACTTCTTCTTGTCCCTTTATTTTTCACTTTTATTTATTTATACATATATATATATATATATATATATATATATATATATATTCTTTCTTTTCAATATTTTTATATCTTTCATGTGGGTTCATCTACCACCGACCCCAATTAATTTGGAATAAAGGTGATGTTGATGTTGATGTTGATCATATTAATAAAAACTAACACGAAAAAATGAAATTAGTGGATAGAGCTAGCAATTTGGGTTGACACAATATAAATACACTCAAATCGAATGCAACAATATCAATTATACAAATAAATCTTTCACCACCGCTATTGCCACCATCTCCACTACCACCAAATCTTTCCATTATTATTATTATTACCCAATCACAAATCTTGCTTTTATGATATACTTTCACATGTTTTTTCCTTCTTAATTTATATATAAAATATACATTTTAATGTTAATATTAAAGCAAAATTTTTATTTAAAAGTATTTTCAGGTATGTCATCAATTGCAAAATGTTTTTTTATCTTTTTTTTTAATTCTTCTAAAAAATCAATACATTTTTTTTTCAAAAACTAATCCAAACGGATTTTAATACCTTTTAAAATTTAGAATCAAAATGCAATATCAGGTCTATTATGTAATTCTTTACTTATTTCAGTAGATGCATATCTTTCAATCAGTAAGAAATGACACTAGATTTTTTTTTTATACAAATATCACCTAATATCTTAAAGTTTTTTTTTTTGATTTTTTAAAACCTTTGAAGATTTCAGTAAATAGAAGATGAGGGAAGGATCCTGGCAACTCACCCCAGGATATGGGAACGAATCTGGACTATTAATATAGCTTAGTTTTGAGTAGGGGTGTTAACGGGCCGAGCCGAGCCGAGCTTTGATCTTAACGGGTCAAGCCTGTAATTAAACGTGTCCGACTGGCCTTAGCCTGTTACCTGTCACGAATATAATATTGGCCTGTGACCTGGTTTATTTACAAAAAATAAAAGCCTGTGTGAAGCCTGTCTTAGCCTGTTAGCATGTTAAAGAATAAAAATAAGAGAACAAAATTCCACAAAAAATTAATTTCCAGATAGAAACCTTAGCTTCCAATTTGCAGCAATAATTTACAAAGTCTACAATAAATAAATAAAAATTAAAGTGAGAGAAGGTAGATAACAAGTTATATTATCTTAGCCCATTATAAAAAAAAGTGCCAACAAAAATAAAAAATAAAAATAAAATAAAAAATAAATTGACACAAACAAGCAGTGCACAGTGGAACGAATGAGTTTTTGTGGGTTTGTTTGTGTGAAGGAGGATGAAGGATAATATAGAACAGCATTAGTAATTCCATAAATATACATAAATTCAATATATATCCAAATAGCATAATATAAAACAAAATCATTCAAAAAGTCTGTTAAACCAATAAAATGAGGTGAAATAAATTGATAAGAGAGAGAGTTATTACAAGTAGTATAAAAAATATAAAAAATATTTATAGACTAGGCTAGCCTGGGAGGCTCTAAGGCCGAGCTTATGAATTAGAGCCTTAAGCCTTTTTATTAATCGAGCTTTTATACAAGTCCAAGCCTGGTTCCAACACGAGCTTTTATTAAACGAGCTCAGGCCTTTACGAGCCGAGCCAAAGGCCCCTGACTCGTTTACCACCCTTAGTTGTTATCGCAGTTTTTTTTTTTTTTGGGTAAAATGTGTGTCATTTTAAAGGATGTAAAGTTGTGTCATTTTAAGAGAGAGAAAGAGATAGATAAAGGAGGAGAGAGTTGACAAAATAAAAATAAAAGTGTGGGTTCCACCTCTTTGTGAGAGTAAAAGGATATAAGTTGTGTCATTTAAAAGGATAAATATTTTTCCTTTTTTTTTTTTTTTTGTCAAGTTGCTGTTAATAATGGCAATCTAAAACATATTAATGGAGGTCATAGTCAAGTGAAGGTTTTCTGAGGGGTCGAACCGTTGAACAAAACAACAAATCTTGAATTATACAAGAAGTTGTACAATGATATTCAATTCGGTTCAACCATGATTTATAACAAAGTGTCCATGTCCTGTCTCAATGTAGCGTTACGCAGAAACCACGTGATAGTTTCACTTCAGTTTCCTTTTATATATAATAATTACTAGTATAAAACTAGTACAGCGCCAGCCAACCAACAATTAGTATTAGTGTCAGTTCCTCAGAAAGTAGAAACTCTCTTTTGGTGCCTAACTCCTGCTCCTTTTTCGGCGAAACGGGTCTCTGCTCTTGGCCAATAAGCATGGTTGAATTTGAATGACCTGGCCCTAAGGTTAATTGAATAAAACAAGACGTGTTTGTCATCGCATTATGATGTTAATGTTAAGTGTTAACTCTATTAGCAAAATTTGGATTCGGAATTTATTTACTGGTCAACATTAATTACAAATATTATTATATAGGATTTTATATTTATTATTCAGCATGAGAATTGAATTCTCATGTTGTAGAGGTAAAAAAACATGTAGGATCCATATGTTAGAAAAAATTATGTATAGAATCCATATTGACACGAAAATTAAAGGATGTGTAGAAAAATTTAAATTCTTATGTTAAATAAAAATTATAAAACTCTGTTATATATTAATCTCTCTACAACCCTTTTGGTGTTGAGCGGGTGCCATGTGGATTTAAAGATCAACAAAGTGACCATTATGGAAACCCGGGAAGGAGCTACCTAACTTCCTAACTGCGACATCTTAATACTGTATGTGCTATTATGATTTCCATATTTTGTGCCACACATATATAAATGGGAAAAATGTTTCTCTTTTTAAATAACAAAATTTATATTCTTTCACTCTCACAAAGAGGTGAGTCTCATATCTTTATATTTTTGTGTTCATTTTTTCTTCTCCTTTATCTATCTCTTTCTCTCACTTAAAATGACACAACTTTATATCCTTTAAAATGATATACACTTTTCTCTATATATATCATCGGAAAAATAATTCTTATGTTGTAGGAGAGCTCTCTTTTTATGTTAGTGAGAGTTCATTTTGCATGTTATAAATTTTTCTGATTTCATTATTTTTTATGTGTGAACCCCACCATAAGTTTGAGTATGTAGGAGATTTTCCTCATTTTCAATAACAAGAGAAAAACATTGCCGATATATCATTTGCATATATCATTTGCCTCGGGGCCTACTTCGATAACCGAGTGAGAATAGTAGATATCACTTGTTTTGGGGCCTACGTTTATAACCGAGTAGGAATCGGCAACTTGTGTTGATTATGGTATATATGAAACTTTTGAAGGAATAGTGCCTTTTATTTTTCTAATATCAATGAAAAGAAAAGGTTTAACAACTCAAATATAATTAAATAGTTCATGAATAATAATTTGAGCTAGTATAACAGTGATGGAGCTACGTACGTTGGGACAAAAGAGGGTCTTGGTTCAGGTTAAATTTAGAAAATTAGCTAAAAAAATATGGCTAGTTTACAGATTTATTTTCAAAACATTAGTCACGTCTAAGCATGGCTAAATAACTATGGCCAGACTATTTTTTTTTTTTTTTGGCTTGAGCTAGGTTGCTATGTTGGCTTCACCACTGGTTATAGATTTAATTGAATCACAAGATGTTGTATAAAATCACATACGGATATGCCTGATCTAAATGAGTATCATTTGATGTAATGAATGGATATTTTAATGAAGTTTTGTGGCTCATAATATGGGTGCAAATTAAGGGTGTAAATAGGTTAGGTTAGACTTTGGCTTAAATAGTCCATACATGTGTAAAAAAACACTGGGTATGAACTGGCCTATTAGCCTGTGTAGGCTCTAAATTACAAGTCTGACTTGATCTATATTTAAAAAATAAGAGCCTTGGCCTAGGCTGTTAGCCTATTTAAACATATTAAATATTCAATAATTAAAAAATAACTAAAATAATATTATTTTATAATTTAAAATTATTAAAATAATAATTTTATTCATTATAATTTAAATAAATAATATGATATATGCCGACATGTAGGTTTAGAGACCCGACATGTACAAAAAAAGCCTACGGCCTATTTTCTAAATAATTTTTTTTAAAAACCTAGGCCTGTTCTATTTTATTACTTATAATAAGTCAAATTTGACTTAATATAGATTAAGCCATAAATCCCTGTAGAGCAACTTAGCCCATTTACATCATTATTCCAAATCAATTATCCCTAATTTGTTGTTGATGTTTTACGATGAATGATGGGATGTAAATGTATATTTTTGTCGCGAGATAATTTTTTGCACCATAAATCTTCAAAGTGTCCACATGTTTTATTTGAGGTAAAAAGTAATTGAATTCAATGAGTAAACTCAGATAGTTAGCAATAAAAATTATGTATTTGGACAGAGAATTTGGATTCAATTTTCATCAAATATATTTTTGAGGAAGAACAATAAATTTTATTTATAATTAAGTATTGAAAATATCAAAGATCTATTTATCTCAAAATGATAATTAATAATATGTATAAAAAATAATAATTGATAACAGCGACTATGCGGCTAAAATACAATTGACTAGACATGTTCTGTCATTTAATAATCATCGCTTTAACGTGTCTCAAACATATTTACTCAACCCAACTGCAAGTCTGCAACATCATAATAGTTGTTATGAATTATGATTTCCAATTTTTTGGCCACACATATGTACATATCAATTGCGTCGGGGCCTACATTGATAAATGATAACCGATTAGGAATAGGCGACTTGTGTTGATTCTGTCATATATGTCTCAAAACATATTTACTCAACCTAACTGCAACATCATAGTGCTTTTCATTTTTCTAATATTAATGAAAAGAAAAGGTTTAACTACTCAAACTTAATTAAAATAATTCATAAATAACAATTTGATCTAGTATAAGTTATAGATTCAATTCTCGATGCATAAAAAAACAAGATCTAGCTAAGGATGTGGCCTGATTCTAATGGCTGGCATACAAGGTGTCACCTAGAATTAATAGTTCAAACATTTCAAATTTGAAAAGAATACTTTAAGCTATTAAAATAACTCACAAGACTTTGCTCTTAAAAGTTATTACAAGTGAGCTCGGGTCACGTACGTAGCGGAGAGTCCCCAACACGCTTTCGATCCTTCCTAGAAACATGTAGTTTGACCAAATTGGTAAATGAGAAAACATAAGAAGAAAGCAAATTATAGTGGTTAGAGAAGTAATATATTTAAGGGTTTAGTATCTATCATTTAATATGACCACAAAATATTTCCAACACACACAACATTTTGTGGGCCCGCAGCAAAAAAATAATAATCTCGGCACGCAAAACGAATCTCTATAACATAACACAATCACTTTTCTTACAACATAACTCTTATAAAATCCCATATTTAATGTTACTTTCATCTTTTATTACTTTAGAGTTTGGTGTGTTGATTCGATTCTCATCGTTCTCTATTTTTTTTTTTTTGTAGAATTTCTTAACACATATAAGATGAACCTAATACATCATTCACCTTTCAAGTTTAATGAGCTCTCCTGTGAGGAAACATATTAGAGATATATAAAATCATTAATATAGCCTCAACTAACAGCTTAAGTTTTTGGGTTGAATCGATTTTTTACATGATATCAGAAAAGGCTTCGATTCTCACTGCCATTAATTTAAGTTTTTGGATTGAATTTGTTGTTTTAAAATAGTAAATTTACTAGAATACAGAATGTAATAAACAATGATATGATAAATCTTAAATTTACTAAAATAAAGTTGTTGTCTTATATTCAAACGTGCTCTCAAAGTAAGAAACTGCTTACATATATATTTTGTTTTACAGGATTTAATAAAAAGAAACCTTCGTATATATGCTTATGAAAATATTCAAATTAATTCTAGACTCGTAATTAGCATGCCGTACTTGATCCGAATTAAGAGATTTCTCTTTCCATGATCACGTTACGAAACACACATGAAAGACCTTAAATGGTAATATTTTTTTCACTTTCATGCTAAATGTCTGATTTTTTGTGTCCAAGATTTCTTTGTCCTCCACAATGCCTTTTAGCCTTTATCTTTTTTGGCGGAGAGAGTGATAATATTGATAAAGATTTGGGTTGACTTTGGATGGCTGTTGACGTCAAAGTCTTTACATCATATGGATACGCATTCTAAGCTACAACATACTAATTACTTGGTTATTTCCTCCGCTATTCCAAGAAGCTTCGTTATTGATTTATCATATTTTATAATGTAACCCAATTCTGCAATCTCACATAGCTTTAGGGGTATAAAAAACACACATCATCTCGTTCTACCTCTCATCATTTAGCTCAGTGCAACCTCAATTACACCAACGTCTTTCAATCCCAGCTGGTCCCAAATTCTTCAGAAAAAATGGCGGCGAAACGGTTTTTGGATGATTCTGATCAAGACAAAGATAAGCCAAGCGACAAACGGATGAGAACACCAAGAACTTCTTTTGCTTCGTATGTTAAATATCTTACACCAACCAAGAATTCATTCTATCCATAATTACTTTCTCTGCTCTTAATTTGTTTAAAACATGTCTCATTTTCTCATGAATCAAACCCCAATTCTTCTTGACAGGGTAATAGGAGAAGTGGTTATGGTGAAAAACTTGCAGAACCTTTTCTCTGGCTTGGAACCTTTGCTTAGAAGAGTGGTAAGTCATAATATTATTGAGAAAATATTTTCTCATGTTGCATGAGAATTCAACTCTTATGTTAATGACTCTTCAATTTGCGTGCATTTTTTTTTTTTTTAATAAATATGGAACCCACCACTAGTTGAGTCACGACATATGCAACATGAGAAAATCAAATCTCAATATTATTAGACCTTAATTTGATCCTATGAGAAGCAAATCAACATTGAAATTTATTATTATTCATTTATTGTATTATATGATTATTTTTGTCAGGTGAATGAAGAGGTGGAAAGAGTGATGAGACATTGTTGTCCACGCTCAATAACAAGGTCCCCTTCTTTGAGAATCCAAGGATTAGAGCAACCATCAAGCTTTCAACTCATGTTCAACAAAAAGCTTTCACTTCCTATATTCACGGGTAGCAGGATACTAGACATAGATAACAATCCCATCCATGTGGTTCTTGTTGACAAAAGTGTTGATCAAATTGTTCCAACAAGTCTTCCACATCCCATTAAGCTAGAAATTGTGGTTCTTGATGGGGATTTTCCAGCTGGTGATAAAGAGTCATCATGGACGAGTGAGGAATTCAACAACCACATAGTGAAGGAGAGAACAGGGAAGAGGCCATTGCTCACAGGAGAATTGAATCTGACCATGAGGGATGGAATTGCACCAATTGAGGATATAGAATTCACTGATAATTCTAGCTGGATTCGTAGCAGGAAATTCAGAGTTGCTGTTAGGGTGGCTCCTGGGAGTAATCCAAGTGTTCGAATTTGTGAAGGCATGACTGAACCATTTGTCGTTAAGGATCACCGTGGTGAATGTGAGTTTTTCAATCAATTCCAAATAACTAGTATAATATATTATATATCAAATACATATATACATAGAACAAGTGTCCTTTTTTTAATTTATTTAAAGGTTGTGGATAACTACTGATCAGAGAGGTTCTCCCGAAAGAAAAATATATTAATAAAGTCAATCTCTTTAGTCCTATGGTTGTGTGTCAGAAAACTATTGTAGAATATAGTCTAACACATATATAATATCAACAATCATTGCCCATTGTCTTGATCAGTCCAAGTTGAAGACGAAGAAGGAGGACAAAAGAATTTGGGTGGTAGGGGAATTTGCATAGGAGTAGGTTAAGTGGTAAATAATCATGGTTTTTTATTTTTCTAACACATTTTTTTTATCTTACGTGGATTTGAAGAGTAAATATTTCACATGTCTATTTTTTATTTACTTATATTGCATATATCCATTTTTTAGTTTATCTTATATTTACTTAATAATACCAAAAAGTGGAAGCGAACACTGAGAATCAAACTCATAATTTTGTGGTTATTAAAATTCTAATATCATATAAATAATCAATTTAATAAAAAATTTAAGATATTGGATGAGATTCTTTTTAAGATTTATATCTCTCTAACATAAGTGGGTAGTAGATGCTGGGTTCAATTTCAATATATTTTTTTTTTTAAAAAAAAAAAGGAAAAAAACCAAAACTTGTATATGGGTCCCTCTTTTCTCATGTTATAGGAAAACTCTTTTTTCTATTATAGAAACTAGATGTGATGGGTCCCACCACCTATTAAAAAAACAAAATTATTACACATATTTTGATGTTTCATTAGTGGGAGAAAGAATTCTCCTACAACATGAGGATTCTTTTCCCACTTATATATATATATATATATATATATATATATATATATATATATATATATATATATATATATATAGAGTTTTATAAGAGTTATGTTATAGAGATTCGTTTTGCGTGTCAGAATTTTTTATTTGTTTTTTTGCTACAGGCCCCACAAAATGTTGTGTGTGTAGGAAATTTTTTGTGATCATGTTACTTATATATATATATATAAACTTATATATATATATATATATATATATATATATATATATATATATATTGAATATTGGTTTTTTCATGTTACAAGGAAAGAAATCTACGGACACAAAATCAAAGTGGATTTTATTTTGTGTTTTTCCTCTCCCCTGTGCAATGCACCCCACTCTGCCTGAGAAATTAATACCGCATATATTTTAAGGAGATTACTTAAAAAAAAAAAAAAAAGTTTGAGGAGATAGTGACTTCATTTGTATTAATATTGCACTTTACAGCAATGGAAAAGTACATTGGTCTCATGACCGACAAGATAGGGTATTTCATTTTCACCTTTGCCAGCCAGCAATAGTGATCTCTTTTAATTTGCTTATTTTCTTTTGTTTGGATTGGGAAGTGATTGGTGGTCAAATATACAGCTAATTAGGAGCTTAGCTCAGCAACGAATAGATGATCAATCATGGTCCCACAAATGCAACTTATTGATGCAATGAACTATGACGCGTGCTAGCTTTTACTTTTCTTTATTATTGCAATTGATACCAAATCTACTCTGGTTTTGCATTGTCCTTGTTTTGGGACGATCTCAAGTCAAAGGTTTCACAGACACGGTCAAGCACGTAATTAGTGCTCATCTTTTCAAATAATTGTATTGATGAATTCTTTAAGTGTAGTTATTATTATTATTATTATTATTATAATATACTAAATGTGTACATTCTTTGCTAATTTTTGTTTTTATACAATTGAAGTGTACAAGAAACATCACCCACCAATGCTCCAAGATGAAGTGTGGCGCCTAGAGAAGATTGGGAAAGATGGAGCTTTCCACAAAAAATTGTCCTCAGAAGGGATTACCACAGTGCAAGACTTTCTCAAGTTATCCGTTGTTGACACTCATAGGCTCAGAAAGGTATTATATCATCAATATTACTCTATACCCTGTATTGACATAAAACTGTCACCGAAAAAAAACTATTCATTGTTAAATGTTTATTATATATATATGGACTAATAGGTTTTTTTTTTTTTTTTTTTTTTTTTTTTTTTTTTTTGCAATCAGATTTTAGGCATTGGGATGTCAGATAAAATGTGGGATGTGACAATGAAGCATGCAAGGACTTGCAACATGGGCAACAAGCTTTACATCTATCGTGGGCCTAATTTTACTATCTTTCTGAACGCCATATGCCAGTTGGTCAGAGCTGATATCAACGGCCAAAACTTTGCCGGCAGAGAACTTACCAATATGAATAGGGTATACCTTTAAACTTCCCCCTCATTTTCTATATTTTACTACGAGGAAGGTTATACTTACATTTTTTTTACAATATCTTATAATCATATCTTATTACCATTGATTTCCGCCGATCAACGGTTATTATTTTCGCACATTAAATTCATTAATTAATTATTAATTCAAAATAAATGATAACCGTCGATTGGCGGAAATCAACGGTGATAAAATATGGTGGTAAGAGGTTGTAAAAAAAGAAATACGTAAGTGTAACCTTCCGTGTTGATTTTAATCGTCTAATTCATTCATTTCCAATGGGGTACATTATTTTCAGAGCTATATAGAAAAACTGGTGAGAGAAGCATATGCTAGATGGAATAACTTGGAGGAAATTGATGAGGTTTTGAAAGATAACGTTGCTTTGTTAACCCAAGGTATATTAATATTAATATATGTTCTATTAATCAATGTGGCTATGCAAAATTAATTTACAATTACAAATATGACATTAATTTGTACGAATGTAACTGAACAGGTGAAACTGTGGAACAATTATTAAATAATCATCAGGGATCGGTAACAGCATATGATGAGAACGAATTTTGTGATGATAAATCTAGAGAGGATGACATCTATAATGCACAAATGGGGTGCAGCGAGTGGCCAGTGAATGCAACATTTGCCACATCATCATTCCTGAATGGCATCCCTTACAGCTTCTCAGAGTCACAATCGGACGGTGATATAACGCCCCCAGGTTCGGGTTCCGTCATTGATGGTGGTGCCCCGAGGTGGCATTAGCAACAAAATTACTACTTTTGATTTTAAGCTGTACATACGAGTTGCCAGTTGGAGAATTTAGTGACTTAGGATGAAGTCTTGGCCCATAACAAAACTGCGTCTGGCCTGTCATGGCTTAGACTGGGCTCAACTTTTTGTCTTTCTGGCAGGCTTAGTAAGTTATCAGGCCCATTTCATGGATTCGCCAATGATGGGCCTGGCTCCTCTTCTGCAAAATAATAAAAAACAACAACCTGCCTTTACTGGGCCAGTGTTGCTATGTATTACCATAATTTTCACGAAACAGCACTGATGTCTTATAATATGATGCCATTTATATGATGTGATCTGACCCTCTTATGTGGTTATATTTACACGTTTTAGGTTTTGGTTTTTGTTAAGAGCCCCATTCTGCGTTTAATTTTCAATCGTTATTGGATAATTTTAATCTCACAACAAAGGAAATCTGCTCAAAAGAATTTACATAGTGTGGGAATTATACCAACTCTCTACCATGTGAGAGTGAGACGATGAACGTAGTATCTACAAATAGAAACAGTTACTAATGCCACGTATCATCCATCACCTTCCTTGTAGGCTAAAACTAACTGCTACCGTGGTGCTTGTAATTCACTCCCTAATTTAATGTATATACACAACTTGATGCTTAAATTAAATACGAATGGTCAACTCTTATCGAATAGTTTTTATTTTGATTTCATAAACTCATAACATTACAGTTAATTAATGTCTAATCTAATTGTGAAAGTAATCAACTTTAAACCAATCAATAATTAAGGGTTAAATATAATGGTAAACCAATCGTATTTCATAGGAAAGGCTAAAGTTCAAATATTATAACAAAGTTTGAATATTGGAATAATTATTCTTTTGGAGGACCTGCTAGTAGTTAAAATCAGGAGTAAAAAAAGGTAAATTCTTGAAACACAAAAAAATAAAAATAAGATAAGATAATTTGAGAACAAGCCTACGTTATGAATAATATTATCTACAAATTTATATACACATTACCTCCCATATGTATAATTTTTAACATCTGATTATGGTTTTTTTTTTTTTCACACATTTTGATTTTGTCACCGCAAAAATAAATGAGATTATATAAAGGCGAAAAATAAAAAAACTTGAAAAAATGAAACATTATGAGACAATAGGAGATGGTTTCTCGCTAGCTAGCAACAGTAGAAAATCATCTCCCTTATATAAAACACACCAAACATTATTCAAAATTTCAAATCCTATATCTGACTGAAGCCATGATGGACGGGGAGGTGCATGTGTTTGACACGCGTGAACTATTGAAATATAAAAAGATTAATTTATATTTGTTTAAAAATATTTATTATATGTGCGTGTGTGTGTATATTGTGAGGAATAAAGTCAAGAGTCAATAAGTCTATCCAAAAAAAAAAGTCAAGAGTCAATACATAGTACTTGTACGAGAGTAAAAGTTTCTTTGAAGTTAGTAAATAAAAGTTATATCAACCTTTGAATTTTAGTAAATTAAGAAATACATTTTAAATTAAATTAAAAATAGATATATCCTTATTTACTCACTTTAAAAGGCATTTGTCCTTTTTCAAAAGGCAAGTTTCTTTCACTAATTAAGTCTATCATATTCATAACAAGGCTTTTGTTTTTTGGAAATTTTGTGTAGTTACCGTTTTGAACAATACATAGAAATTGAATGCACTAAACGTGTTGGTCTAAGTTAAAGGGACTGCGGATTTTTAGGGGTGTTATATTGATTCGATTCTGAGATTTATGTATATAGAAAACATACTATTACAAAGAATTTTCGCCCAGTGTTCTAAAACTCGACGGATGATTGATTTGGTTAAGGTATTTGATCATTGAATTTCAAAATAATATATAATGAATATTAAATTATAAATATTATCTTGAATAAATAAAAATGATATAGTAGTAAGTCTTTTGATCCTCGAACAAGAGCACTCAAGTTCGAATTTCATTGCTCGCAAAATGTATATATTTTACAAAATTTAACATAAAATTGATTCAACACCGGTTGAACCCGATTTTCGATCCGGTTCAACACGAGTTGAACCCGATTTTGATTCGATTTAAATCATGTCAACCGATTTGAGTGCATAACCAATCTTATGATTAGCTCGAACGAAGGAACCCACTATATCACTGAAACCTGAGTTAACTTCGGGTTTTAAAACATTAGTTTCCGCCTTTAATATCCCACAAGATTAATCTCACTCCTCGGGTGAAGGGATCATATGGAAAAACAACAATAAATTAGGGCCGACCCAGTTCAAATACCCACTTCGTGCGTGAGTGTCTGGGAAATGGAATACTCTAGGCAGTCTTTCCCCTGCTTTTTGCAGAGAGATTGATTCGAACCCGCGACCTGACACACCACGGCAAGCAAGTTTACCGTTGAGCCAAGCCGGCCCTTCATGGAAAAAACAACAATAAATGAAAAGAAAAAAAGAAATGCAAAAAATTAACGTTCAGTTGTATACATACTATAATGCTAAAGTAAACCATATGTAGGACAATTTTGGTACAGATATGGTACATGTAGATCTCAGTCAATGTCAACATATTTCATTTCTTCCGATGTTATTAGTGTCAATGTGAACAGCTTGACAAACAGAAAATGCACAACGGATTCTCCTCTTTTTATGTCCACAAACATGACTATTGTTGTACTATTGTGACTTTTGCGTCACGTATGCTCCAATTTTCTGGCTCCTAAGAAATTTCCTTCCTAGCTCTATGAAAATTCTGATCATCCTCTTAACTCCTCAACATTTCATATATATTGAAACTCACCTCCTCCTTTTTCCTAATACTGAATTAAATATTATCTCCAACAACTCAAAACATTTCATTATGTTCAAACTTGCATGTGCATGCTTTGTTTCTTCTTTGTTTCTCTTCTTCACCTATGCCTCCGGCAGCCACAACACTTCATCCTCAACAATTTGCCCCACTTACCGCTGCACCAATGGACCTAACATCAGTTACCCTTTTTGGCTAGCTCAAGGTTCCCCTCCTGACCAATATTGTGGTTACCAAGAACTTGGCCTGATTTGCTCTGACCATGGTAACCCCATTTTCTCTCCACCACCTGGATTATACTACTACGTAGAAGATATAGACTATGAAAAACATAGTCTTAAGCTCATTGATGTTGATACTATAAACCAAACTTGTCCAAGGGCACTTCACAATGTTCCCTTGGGCAACCTACCACTTTCTCACTCACCTTTGAACTTAAACCTTAGCTTTTACTATAACTGCAGTCATTACCCTTCTTATGTACCTTCTATAAAGTGTCTGAGTTCCGGGGAAAACGAGTCTTTTGTGTTTGGCATGGGGAATGAGACTAAAGGTTTTGACTGGTCTGAGAATTGCCAGGCAAACGTTGTGGTGACAGTGATGAAGGATCAGATTACAAGTGATGGCTTGATGAATGAGTTTGCTGGGGCCATGAATGAAGGGTTCGTGCTTGATTGGGAAACAGCTTCAAGTTGTGCTGAGTGCGAGGCCAGTGATGGACTTTGTGGATACAGTAACACCAGGAAGGAGTTGCTGTGCTTTTGCAAAGATGGCAGTACAAGAAGCAATAAATGTGAAGGTATTGTTAAGGTGTAGTCAACACAATAAGGGGTTTAAAATTAAATTGTGGGGATCACATATTTTCTTATGCTTGTAAGTTTAAAAGTTTAGGCCACAATAATATAGTATAGTAGTAGAAATGATAAATAGGAAACTCGATATTTATAGGTAAAGAACCAATTCAACTCAAAAGTTTAAGCTGTTGGGTGAGGTTACATTAATGGTTTTATATATCTCAAAACGCCCCCTCACACGAGAGCCTACTGGGCTTGAATGGTGGACAATGCACAAGCCCACTTACCTGTGCAAAGAAAGAAATTCCACTAAAAAGAAAGGGGAGGAGGCGGTGAGGATCAAACCCGGTACACCGAGACTCTGATACCAACTAAAGAACTAATTCAACCATTTCATCCCAAAGCCTTAAGCAGTGAATCGATAGTTTTATATTATATCTCTCGAAAATAGTTGTCCACTACACATTTACATCTACTTGCCAAGGATATGGTTTAAGTTCATGACATGTGAGTTAAAGAACCAATTCAACCCAAGAATTAAGGTGATGGGTGATGGTCTTTTTTAATACTTTATATTTATTCTCTAACACACCCCCTCACGCCAAGAGCCCTTTGGGCTTGAAGCGTGAAATATGGCACAAGCCCATTATTGGTCTGCCTTGTGCTGCACAAGCCCATTTTTTTGGTCTGCCTTGTGTTTTTCGTAATTCCACCTGAAAGTGGGGGCGGTGAGGATCTAACTTATGACCTCGTAGTCACTTAAGCTCTGATACCAAGTTAAAGAACCAATTCAACCCAACACCTTAAGGTGATGGGTGATGGTCTTTTTTAATACTTTATATTTATTCTCTATCAGTGTGCTTATCTTTAATCAAAGTACCCAATCTTCTTGATACTTTATGACTCAGACATGGGAAGTCATTATACCTTTGTCACATATTTTGTGTTATATCAATTGATTCTCTGTTTTACTGGCAGGGGGAAGCAGCACCCGTTTGTCAAGACTAAATATAGGTAAAATTTGTCTTGAATTAGATTTCTTGTCATTTTCTTCTTTCATACCAAAGTCTTGGATTATTCGTAGAACACTATAAAATAAAAAAAGCCACTAGAAAAATAAACTAGGAATTCACAAGATGAGATGAAATGCAACCTCCATAGTTACAAAATGTCATTCCATGAGATAAAACGTTTCACTTTTTTGCAGAAGGTCATTCAGGTTCTCAAATCTTTAACTGGTATTATCTCCAAGGTTTCTCTTCAACTAGTTTCTCAAACCATATGGAACTTTTTCTCTGCCTTTCTGTTGCAAATTTGCAATATTTTTAGCTGTACTCAAAAGGAGTAAAAATGGGAGGAACTAAGAGAAGGAATTCATAATATACTACACAGAACGTACGTTTTAAATTTTTTATAAGATGGCTCATTTCTAGACTCTAGTTACTAGTTTATATTTAAAAGCAAATTCTTTGGGTGGTTTATTATCATTATCTCAGAATTTAAATCAAAACAAAAGCATAAACATCATTAATTCGACGACTACTATTTTCTGATTATGAATGTATCCAAATTGCAGAGCCTTCATGTCAAAGAATATCCCTATTATGTTAAAGAACTGAAAGGGGCTGCATGAAACAAATCACCTTCTATTTTTGCTTACAGGTTTAATAGCTGGAGGAATTGGAGCACTAATGATATGCATCATACTTTGCAGTTTTAGACGTAAATTATCACCAGTTGTGTCAAAAATTTGGAAGACCAAGAAGATTGATCTAGATATTGAGGCCTTAATCAGAGATAATGGACCACCAGCCATAAAAAGATATTCCTATTCAGAGATCAAGAAAATGACCAATTCTTTTGATTCCAAACTGGGACAAGGTGGTTATGGCCAAGTATATAAAGGAAATCTAAACAATAGTTGTCCTGTGGCTGTGAAGGTACTGAATACTTCCAAAGGGAATGGGGAAGAATTTATCAATGAGGTTGTGAGCATCAGTAGAACATCCCACGTTAATATTGTTAATCTCCTTGGTTTTTGTCTTGAAGGGCAAAAGAAAGCTCTCATATATGAATTTATGCCCAATGGATCACTTGAAAAGTTTATACACAAAGATTTTGAAACCAATCCACCTTTGAGTTGGGAAAGATTACACAAAATTGCAGAAGGGATAGCTAAAGGACTAGAGTACTTGCATAGGGGTTGCAACACTCGGATATTACATTTTGACATAAAACCAACCAACATCCTTTTAGATGAAAACTTGTGCCCCAAGATATCAGATTTTGGGCTGGCTAAGCTCTGCTCAAAAACACATAGTATCATATCTATGCTTGATGCTAGAGGCACAATTGGGTATATAGCTCCTGAAGTATGGAATAGAAACTTTGGAGGAGTGTCACATAAGTCTGATGTATATAGTTATGGAATGATGATTTTGGAAATGGTAGGGGGAAGGCAAAAAATCAGTACTGAAGCAAGTAATTCCAGTGACACATATTTTCCTCATTGGATATATAAGCATGTTGAGGTTGGTAGAAATTTAACATGGCATGGTGGCATGACCATAGAGGAAAATGAAATTTTTAAGAAAATGATTATGGTAGGATTGTGGTGCATACAGACAATCCCATCTGACAGGCCTCCAATGAGTAGGGTGATTGAAATGTTAGAAGGAAGCTTAGAACAGTTGCAAATTCCACCAAAGCCGTTCATGTTTTCTCCTACAACAACCCAAGTGGAACCTTGCACGACTAGTAGCTGTGATTGATTTTCAATTTCTGATTAGTACAACTTTTGATAATTTTTTTCTATAATTTTTCCATTATTTGAAATGCTAGTGACAAATAATACTAATGATTCTCTTTCTCTAACATTCTATTGATATATTTTGCATTCCGTTATGATTTTGAAAAAGGTATACTAAATACTAACCCGAGATGAAATAATTACTATGGGATTTATTAATCTCATTAGTAGGAGATGACTTACCTCATGCTATAGAAACAAATCATGTGACTCCCACCATTTTCTAAAAAAATAGAAGAAAAAAAAAGGGGATGACACGACTTTTGATGTCTCACTAACAAGAGAGAGTTCTCTTCAGCAACATAAAATAATTTAAATCCAATTACTATATATTGGACGGTTGAGAGTTTTATCACAATTATAATTACTCCTTAAAAACTATAGGATTTTTAAAAATAAAATGATACTTGGTAAACGGACATCTTATTTATTTATTTTTTTCAAAACTTTATTTATATAACATTTGAGTATGAGATATGTAAAAAACTTTCATCTTTAATCATAGTAATAATCAACGCTAAAATCTTTTTTTTTTTCTGTATAGACGATAGACGTTGTACAAGTTAAGAACAAACTTCGCTTACCAAAAAAAAAAAAAGAACAAACTTCCAATTTCTTGATAAAATTTGAATGCTGAATAGCAACCTCCTACCATTGTAATATATCATACAAAATGTGAATACATTTCATATTACTTGGTGTGGATGCTCTCCTTTTCAATTATAGTTGCACATGGTCTTTTACTATGAGAGATTTCAGTTTCAGCTTTTGAAGTCAACTAGCTTTTTTGTTTTTTGTTGAAATTTTTAGTGGTTCTCCTCACAAATATCATGCTAGTTCTATTTTTTTTTTTTTTTGGTACAGAAAAGGGGCAAAGCCCCAACAAAAAGCAAAACAGAAACAGAACCAAAAAAGAACAAAACAAAAAGCAGAAAAGAAAAACACAAAGAAGCAACACAAAGGTCTTAGTCAGGATTCCACACAGATGGTTGGCCAGCAGGGGTCTGGACATCTTTCACCAACAGATTTTGCAGCTCAGACGGTTGATTCAAAAGAAGGTAGACACCAAGGTGCTTGGAAAGAGCATCCTTTGCTAGCCAATCAGCACAGCTATTAGCTTCTCTGTTTGTGAAAGAAAGAGCAGTCATCCAATTTCTTTCCATAAAAGCTCGAATCCTAACTACCAGGGGCAGTTGTCGAGCATCTTTCCCATTAGAGGAAAGCAAGTTGATTGCTTGAGAGGAGTCACTCTCAACAATCACTTTAGGAGTACCTAGCTGCTAAGCTAGATCGAGACCATGGAGAATAGCCCACAGCTCAGCATGAAGAGGAGAGCAAGAACCAAGGAAAGATTGAAAGCCACCAACCCAAACACCATCCTTGTTTCTCAAGAGACCTCCACAAGCTGCTTTCTTAGAAGAAACGGCTCCATCAACATTTAATTTAAGCCAATTCACCTCTGGCCGAATCCAATGAGTGGGAGTCCTGATGCTAAAGGATCTGGAGGTTGGGCTGAGCACCTGTTTAGCATTAGACAAAACCACCCAATTTCTTTGAATCTCACCAGTCACATTATCAGGCCTCTTGAAATCTTGTTCATGGCAATCTTTATTTCTTCACAGCCAAATATACCAACAAGATATAAAGAAATAATCTCTCCAATTAGGCTTATCAGGGCAGAGTTTGCACCTGTCAGAAGTATTTCCCCACTTGGAAACTAATTGGTTGGTCAGAATCCTTCCATGAGCAAGCTTCCAGATCAGAAGTTTGTATTTTTCAGGGCCTTTCCATTTCCAAATAATCTCCCAGTGAAAGTTTGGAGATAAAGCATCAAATTTCATCAGGCTTGTATAAGCCTTTTTAACCAAAGAGATTGATGGGTTCAGATCCTTCCAAGCAAGCACATCACACCCAGCTGAAGTAGTGGGAGGGGGAATGGCTGCTATCAAATTAACCACATGTTGTTCAAAGAACTGATGAAGAAAGGTGAAGTTCCAATTGTTGGAGTTTTTGTCAATACAGTCAGCCACAGAATCAGCAATGAGCAGAGGATGGGGTTCCATGACTGCAACATTTAGCAGCTTAGGAATATCTCCAATCCAATCATCTAGCCAAAAATTGGTGTTTTTACCATCACCAATGTTCCACTTCAAGTTGTCCAGAAGTACAGGCCAGATTTTAGAGAGATTCTTCCAAAGTCTTGAATCATAAGCCTTACTGATGCAATTACCATGCAATTCCACCTTCCTCCCATATTTAGCAAGGAGAACCCGAGACCAGAGCTGGTGAGGATCATGAATAATAGACCAAGCCATTTTCATTAAGAAAGCTTCATTCTGCTTCCTTAAATTAATGATACCAAGGCCCCCCATGCACTTAGGCTTGCACAATTTCTCCCAAGAAACCAGATGGGCTGACCTTTTTTCTTTAGTACCACCCCAAATGAATCGTCTTTGGATTTTTTCAATTTCATCACAGATCCCCAGAGGAATGATGTTATTTTGCATGTGGAACATAGGGATAGAGGAAATGACTGATTTGGCTAGGACAACTCTACCAGCCATAGAGAGATTCTGCTTAGACCACCCATTCAGCCTTTTGTGAATTCTGTCCAGGACTTCACTATAAAGGCTCTTGCTAGCTCTGTCATGCTTCATCATCGAACCCAGGTACCTCCCAAGGTTTTTAGTAGGAGCAAAGCCACAGATGCTTGTTATTTTCCTGGATAGACCCTCATCAATATTCCTTGAAAAGAAAATACTGGTCTTATCTTTGTTTACTTTTTGTCCAGAAACATCACCAAACAAATTCAGGATCTCCATGATTTTGGTAATTTTGGTTTCTGAAGCTTCCGCAAACAACATTAAATCATCTGCAAAAAGCAAGTGAGAAATCCTTGGTCCACCCTTTCCAGCTTTCAAGGGTATCCAACTTTTATTTTCTACTGCATCAGCAATAAGGTGGGAGAGTTTCTCCATACATAAAACAAAGATATAAGGTGAAATGGGGTCACCTTGTCTTAGACCTCTAGTAGGAAGAATGGCTCCAGCTTTAGCCCCATTCCAGAGAAGCTCAAATTCAGAGGAAGTAATGCAGGCCATGATTAAGGAGATCAACTTAGAAGGAATACCGATTTCCTCAAAAACTCTTTGAATGAAATCCCAAGAAATACAGTCATAAGCTTTTTCTAAGTCAATTTTCACAGTCATAAAACTTCTTTTCCCTATCATCCTGTTCATGGTATGAATCATCTCCTGAACAATGATGATATTATCTTGAATATTACGGTTAGGCACAAAGCTGACTTGGTGGGGAGATACCAACTTCTTAAGGAATGGCTTCAGCCTGTTCACAATGATCTTGCTAATCCCTTTATATAACACAGAACATAGAGCAATCGGTCTAAACTGGGCAACCCTTTCAGGATTTTGAACTTTAGGAATCAGGACTAAAAGGGTTTTGTTAATGTCTTTGATATTCCCAGGATTAAGCCAAAGATGGATAACAGAAGCCACAGTTTGCTTACCAATGACATCCCAATTTTTCTGGAAGAATAATGCTGGATAACCATCCGGCCCAGGAGCCTTCAAAGGACCCATTTTAAAGAAAGCTTGATGTATTTCTTGGGGGTTAATAGGAGCTTCCAGCATGCGCATTTCTTGTTGAGAGAGATTAGGCCATGTAGTTATAGTATTATGCCAAGGTCTAGCTATGTGATCTTCAGTGAAAAGACCCGTATAAAACGCAAGAAATAGCCTTATTATGCTCTCTTCCTCTTTTATCCAGTGACCAACTTCATTCTTTATGACAAGAATCTTGTTCCTAGCTCTCTTGATCATAGTAGTGATATGGTAAAATCTTGTGTTTTTGTCCCCATCCTCAATCCATTTGGTTCTAGATTTTTGGAACCAGAGACTTTCCTCTGCCTCCAGCACAGCAGTGATGTCTTGTTGTAAATTAAGCTCTAGAGGGGAGAGGGAATCATCATTAGTAGAATGAATTCTAGCTTGCAACTCTTGGAGACTCAATAACAGCCTTTCCTTCTTAGTTAAGATATCCCCAAACACCTGCTTATTCCACACCTTCAACGGATTGACCAAGCGAGATAAGGAGGAAGAAACATCAAAATTGGGATTCCAATGCTCTTTGAGGAAGGAAGGGAAGGAACCATGATCTTGCCAAGCAGCCACAAACCGGAAAGGTCTCTCTCTCCAATTAGAAACCTGGGGACTAAGAGAGAGCAGCAAGGGGTTGTGATCTGAGTTGAGCCTAGGCAAAGCTTTGACAGTAGCTTCAGGGAAGGCAGTTCTCCATAAGGCATTAGCACAAATCCTATCTAGTCTCTTGAAAACTCTGTCCAGGTGTAACCATTTAGATCCTCTCCAAGTGAATTTAGCACCATAACAGCCAAGGTCCATGATGTTGCAGTCATCAAGGACTTCCATAAACTTTGAACATTTGGATAGGTTGGCAGGTACACTTCTTTTTTTCTCATTAGCACTCAAAATCTCATTGAAATCCCCCATAAGAGCCCAAGGGGTAGAGATAGTTTCACTGATTCTTCTAAGGGCCGACCAAAGAACTTTTCTATCTTCCTCTCTAGGGCTGCCATAAACAACAGTCAGGAGGAAGCTGGCCCCATTGCTACAAGTACAGAGGACATGAATGAACTGATTACTTTTTTCAATGAGAGAAAGATTAAAGGAATCATCATTCCAACAGATCCAAATACCACCCATGAATCCCACAGCATCTTCCATCAAGTAGTTTTTGAATCCCAGTTGTTTTATTTTCCTAGCAGCCGAGATACCACTAATTCTGGGCTCTAAAATTGCTGCCAAACCAACCTTGTACTTCTTAGTGAAATTACGCAGGGTCATTTTAAAAGATTTCTTAGCTGCACCTGTAACAGCCCGTGTTAACCCGGTCTGTTAACACACTATCGTATTAAGCCACGCTTAATTAAAATGCGGAATAACTTTTTCTTTAATTCAATTATGACGTCATTAACTTAGCCAACTTGATTACTTAATCATTTTCATAAAAATACTGTCTGTATGTAAATTGCAAGACATCTAACTGGAATACCTCATATATAAATATAAGTGAGTATCTAAAGCCACAGGTCTACACAAGTAGCCTGGGTCAAAATCCTGATACTTTAATTACAACATTAATCTAAAAGACGATAACAATCATGTGGCATGGACAAACCCCATGCTCACCAAATAAGGCAACAATGCCCAACAAATAGTCTCAACATAAACTTAACAAAAAGAGAGCATAAAACATAATAGCAGTGAAGTAAACAGCAATCCACAACCAGCACGTCAGCATATCAGAATATCAGCTCAGCTCTGGCCTCCTGCCACTTGAGCCCTCAACATTACCTGATCCTGAAATAAGCGTCCCCAAACGTGGGGTGAGATCTCTAACAAGAAATCTCAGTAAGACAAGGGGTCCTCAAGGAGTCTCCACCCCAAGCTCACTTACATGTGTAATATAAGTTCCAAAAGCAGTATTACAGTATAAGTTCTAAAATCATGCGATGCAGCAATTAATCATGTCATGTGTGCTTTCAAATCTACTGGCCAGAGAAATGTAGGAATACGTCTATGCCTACATGAGTACATGGATACTACCTGCACCTCACCCACATGCTTCTCCATCTTGTATGTACTACATACTCAGGATTGCCGTCTAGGTGGACACCACATGCATATCATAATGCTCATTACATATAAACAGCTCAACAACATTTCCAAAATAATCAAAGCATGTAACACAGCATGCATAAACCCATCCCCATGGGACATGGTGGAACATCAAAATGGTTAAACCGAGGACACGAAAGCTTACCTTGCAAGCTAGCTATCCAAGCCAAGAGTCCAACCCCTCTCAAGTCCAAACACAGCAGTATCACAATCTGATATGGACCAATAATATATCATTAATTTATGCAACACAAGCATACCACTTAAAGACTACGCCTTTCTTTTACGTTTTACGTCTCAAGGCTTCCAACAAAGCCATAAGCCCTTAATCATGTGATTCTGACTTAGTTTATTAATTACAGAAGTTCAACTTCCTTAATCTAGGGTCCACAAACCCCCAATAGCTTACTGTTCACACAGCACAGCTACCTGCGAAATCCCAGGATATCCGGATATCACAAGGGACATATCCGGATATGCCATATCCGGATATCACACTGACCATATCCGGATATACCATATCCGGATACCCAGTACCCATATCCGGATATCAATATCCGGATATCTGTTCGACAAATATCCGGATATCTCACGACCGAATGCAGTTTCTGCATTTCGCGAGATATCACTCCCAAGGTTCCATTTTATTAAAACTGCAGTTGTAATTCTTTACCAAAAATTCTGAGATTTTAATATGTTAAACTAGACCTCACAAGCTTTCCAACGACATATCTTATGTCTCAATCGGAGTTGTATAACTCCGGTTATGATTTTCGCAAAGTGACTGCTGCCAACTGAATTTCCAGCACCCAAGACGCGACTTTAAACTAACACTGAGATCAAACCACTTATCCAATGGCTACGAAATTTTACAGGGTTATAGCCTTATGTGTTAGCTACACATAGGTCCAAACGGCACTCGATTTGGAGCTCTGTAGCTCAAGATATCGAATTTTTACCGAAACAGGTTCGTTGCTGTCCCCATATCCGGATATGGATATCCGGATATCATATCCGGATACTGATATCCGGATATCTGCCCGACAATATCCGGATATCTCACGAAAGAATGCATTTTCTGCATTTCGTGAGTATCCAATCCATAGGTTCAACTTTTTAACCGATTAAAGGCACTTAAACATGCATTTCTAGGTATGTTTAACCTACCCCACCCTTAAGTTATTAACTTAACTCAATACATGCATCAAGGTTCCATTTTTAAGCATCTAAAGACAAGTTCAAAGGTTGATGCACTTACCAAAGCTTAAAACAGAGCAACAATGGCTCTTGGAGCTCACCAACAACTCCCAAAACTCAGCCTTAACCAGGTACACGAAAATCACACCACAAGGTTGGTTCTTTCACCACAAAGGTGACTTCTTGAAGCACTATGTGCTAAGAATATGACTCTAACCCTTTAAGAACAACATCAACAACCCAACCTTCCTCAAACAGGTTCCCACACTCAGAAAAAAGGGCCTCTCTTAGCACACCAAGCTCACACACTCACATCCATGTGTTTAGATGAAGAATCCATGAAGAAAGTGGTGTTCTTGGAGGTCACAAAGCCAAAAACGAAAATGAGCAAGAGAGGGAGAGTGGCTGCAGCCCAAGGAGCAGCAACTCATGAAGGTAGGTTTGGTTTTTAGGGTTTTGCCCTTAGTATGCATATAAATAGGCAATTGGTCACTTAAGCGCAGTATTAGCCTTAATAGCAACGCAAAAGATATTGATCCCAAACTTTGGAATCTAGACCAACGCATTTTTCTAAGATTTGTCATATTTTAATTTTATTTTTCGGAGCACCTTTCCGGTACGCGTTTTTCCATAGCCAGTATCAGTTCTGGCATCAGATTACGTCATTTTGACTTGAAACTTGTTTTACAAGTCCTACATAATATTCTAGTAATTATCATGCATTCTTTATAATTTTCCGGGATACTTTTCCGGTACGCATTTATACCGAGTAGCAGAACCGGTACCTGCGCTTTTCTCCCGAAAAGTGACTTTCAGCATTTTTACTCACTCAATATCATTATCTAAGCCCATTAATAATTATTAGGGTCAATTATGGAATTATTTCCTAATTATCATAATTAATTTACTAATTACCTTAATTAGCGGTGCGGGTTCTTACAGCACCCCTGCAATTCCAGACAAGGCAATTCATTGGATAATCATCTCAGAGTCAGGATTAATGAGTCCCTGAACACTCTCAATCAATTGGTCTGAAGCCATAACACAAACATTTTTTTCAACAACCAAACCTTTCAGATTTTCCTTGTCAGGGGGTTTAGCCCCATTCATTTGTTCTTCACTATTTCCCTTGCTAATATCCATTTTAGAATGCTCTCCCTCCATAGCATTTAAGACACACTCTGAGGAAGTAATAGAATTACCATTAATTCTGGTAATGGGGATCTCGTTTCTGGGCCCATTAATCAGGACACCTTGATTAATGGGCTCATGAGATTTAGAGATCTGGTTGTTCAGATAATTGGATGAAGGGAGCTCTACTGGGCTAGAGCTATTGCCTGCTGGATTGGCCTTCGAAGTAAACACAAAGGAACTCCCCTTGTTCTGAATCTTAGGTTTATAACTTCCTTTGGGATGAGACTTCTTGTAGCCCGATCCACTTATTTTAGCTACTGCCCTAGGAGGAGGCTGATAGGGGTTAGCAATTTTATTCTCTTTTTGATCCCCTGGTCCCTGACTTGCGATAGTATTAGAAGGCTGCAAATTCGGGGAAGAAGACCCCAATACTATCACAGGGGATTTGTTCCTGTGGCTAATTGTCTTTTTGTTGGAGATGTCCTCACCAAAAGTTCTACCTTCTTGTCCATCGCTCTTAGCATTCGGTTGCTGTTTAAAAAACTTTTTTTTCTGGACCACCATCCAGGGGCCCACTCCTTGATTACAAGCAGGTTTAGTTGCTTCTTGCACGGGCTCCTGCTTGTCATTACTCTCCATCGGCTTCTTGAGCTCAGAGCATTTGTCTATATTGTGACCGTATTTACCACAATTAAGGCAAATTAAATATAGTCCTTCATACTCAACCTTAAATACTTCCCCTTCTAGGATATATTCACCCCTCAACTGTTTAGATAAGTCTAAATCAACACAGATTCTAGCAAATTTGCCCCTATCACCCAAAGAGGTAGTTCTGTCGACTTTTATAACTTTTCCTATGGAGCTTCCTATCATTTTCAACACAGATTGAACACAGTATTCTAAAGGGATACCTGGAAGACGAATCCATGCAGCAACTCTGTGGATATTTGCTTTTTGGGGGTTGAAGAACGGCTCCCAGCGGCGGATGGCAAGATAGTGCCCCATTAGAACCCATGGGCCTCCTGTGAGAGCCAGATTTAGATCCTCCACGCTTGAAAACTTGACTGAAAAGAAGTCATTACCCAAATCTGCTACAACAATAGATCCCATTCTCGACCACAAGCTCTCGAGCTTGTTCTTCATATACGCGACCCCCACCTTCTTCCCTAAGAGTTTGACAATGATAGCGTTCTTCCAAGGACTCCTTAGCCTTAGCTTGGCCTCCTTCGAACCCTTGAAGCTGACAGAGCCATCTTCTCCATAACTGACTTGGAACCCTAGCTCGTTGATTTCACCGAGCGCAGGATCAAGTGGTTCACAATGTTCCTCCATGTGGTCTTCTTGCCAGAGATCTTCTTCCTCCATCGAAATTCCATCAGATCTGAGAGCATCTGCAAATGATTTGCTCTTCTCAGATGGTATACGCTCCTGTATATTCCCGAAGCTGGCACCTCTATTAGTCGATTCAGGGGAGAATTCCTCCCCATTTTTGGATCTTTTGATACTTCTTCTCATGATTTCCTGATTTTCCTTCGCGATGCTTGATGATGCAGCTGAGATTTTCTTCATAGAACCCCTTTCCTTCTTAGAACCCATAACTTTGCCCTAACAGAGAGAAATAAGACGCGCGCGTGTAACCCACGCCTAACCCATCGTGTTAATTTTTGCTAGTTCTATTTTCAAAATAAGAAGTAGAGGTAGCAATATGGGTTGATCTCCCTAACTTGCTTTGACCTGCCAACAATCAATCAAAAAATGGGAGAGAGTGTGTTAACTTGCCATTCAATATATATGTTGAAAAAATAATCCATTCCAACCTATCAAACCGAAAATTAAAAAAATTAATTAAAATTCAAAAATAAATTATATTTCATAAATTTTATAATATTATTTAATTTTATTTCACATTCCTCTTGACTTTTTTCAATCTCAATCTTAATTCGGTTAAATACTTTTCATGGACCCATTTTTTCTCTATATATAGATAATAAAATACTACTTAATTGTAAAAAAAAAAAAAATTATGACATGACAGGTTGAACCCCACTTTTAAGCGGGACAGATTGAAGTTTATTGACGAGTTGAAAATCTCAACCCAACTTACCCAATTTTGACGGATGGGCTGGTTGACTAACGGAGGTCAACCCATCACAAAAGCTACACCTAGCTTGACTTTATTGTCTTCTTTCATAGTTAAAGTTGTTTTTCTTTCTTTCTTTCTATTTTTTTTATATATATTTATATTTCTTCCTCCCCTTCTTCACATAACATTACATATGTTGTTGGCAAGAGGTCTATTTGATGGACCTACATCTACAAAAAAATATTCCAGCACGTTACTTTGAAATAGTCCAATATTGTATAAACTGATTAGTACTTATTTGTTGCTTGTCCGTTATTTTTTCTCAAATAAAGACGATTTTGAATGGAAAGATATATCGTGCCAAATGTGAATTCCTTCCCTTTATTTAGCAGTTTACCCGTGCTCGCCTTTAATAATTTTCCAAGTTTGTGGGACATATCCATTCTACAAGTCAACAGTTTCTTCTGTTTTCCACTGAAAACTTTTTTAGCAGCCATCCTCATTTCAGTTCAATATAATACTGCGATTGCACCAATTTTCCAACAACACGCTAATAATATACAACATAGAATGGTTCAAAGTTCATTATGCTTTATTTTGTTGTTTTCCCCTTCCTCACAAAACCAAGAAAGCTCTTACACACTATAATATATCCATATCAAGTTTCGAACAATATTATGCAAGGCTTCACCGTTAAGATCACCTAAGTAATGATGTTTACCCATTTCCCCTTCCTCTCATACATGCTCACCATTGTTTTCTTCTTAACAACTTTGCCACGATCCTATTCTCAAAAAAATGACTCCTACTCTGTTTGTAGCCAATCATTCAGTTGTGGAACTCTCACAGACTTATCCTATCCTTTCTGGGGAGGGAACCGAACCAATTTTTGTGGCAGAGATGGGTTCAAGCTCACGTGCATGGATAACCAAACCACTTCAGTTCAAGTTGGTTCACAAAAATTCAATGTACTAAATATTAACCAAACGGCTAGTACCATGAGAATGGTGCGAACAGATCTTGTCTATGATAACTGTTCTTCCAACTTTACCAACACTTCTCTGAGTGCCACTCCCTTTAGTTTTCTCCCAACTGTTCAAAATGTCACTATATTCTACGAATGCCCTTCTGGGGATTCAATTGTGGGAAACAATTTTACGTGCCGGAATGATAGCAATAAACATGCTTTTTATGTGGTCAATGGAACTCAGCTTCAGCAGTTCCCAGAACTTCTAAACTGTGGGGTTAGTGTTCAAGTGCAAGTTTCACGGAGTGTTGTTTGGGACTCTGAGGGTGGAGTTGGTGCGTTGAAGAAAGCGCTTGATCAAGGTTTTGATGTGCAGTATGATGCAAAGTGGTCTTCTCAGTGCACAGCATGCAAGGAATCTGGAGGAGCATGTGGAACGAATGAGAATGATTCGACTCAGTTTTCATGTTATTGCTTGGGTGGAACTCATGGTTCAGCTTGTCCTTCTCACAAAAGTTTGTACTCTTTTCTCTCTTCTCTTATCCATTTTATATGCATGTTTAGTTCATTCTACTTTTGATGAAATATAAGAGAAACAATCAGCGCTCGGGAAGGAGATCCTTTGTCTCCTCTTCCTGTCTTCATGCCTGCCTAGTTATTTTAACTGTGGCAAGTAGTGAAAAACTCAATATGATTGTATTTCACCTCAAACATATGAAAGTTATGCGTTAAAGAAATGATAGAAAACAAGTCCAACTCTAACATATCTGGGCAATTCTTGAGCAAAAAGATTTTTGAACTAGCCTTTGGATATGGTATGTTGAATGGATTTGAAGATAGAAAATTTGTAGGATGTAATGGGAGTTCAGCAAATCAGTTCAAAAGTGACAAAAAGAGATTTAAATCCATAAGCTCTATGCCCCGAAAGCTAGCTCAAGAGAGGTAGGAGAGTCCAAAGTCCATATTAATCTCACATTAATCACCCATATATTCAATGTGGGATTCAAGTCTCATACTTTGCAATTAGATCGTAACATTTTATCAATTGGTATCATAATCTTCCACTATATATGTCTCCCAGTTGTAATTGAGCGGTGCGAATAGTGATGCTGGCATTGTAATGTTCGCCTAGGGCTAGTAAAAGACTAGCGCAAAGCCAGATTGTGTAGACGCCAGGATTATGGAATTTTGGTGGAATGTTATGATCTAATTGCATGGTATGAGACTTGAATACCACATTGGTTATATATATGGGTGATTAATGTAAGATTAATATGGATTTTGGGCTCTCCTACTTGAGTTAGATTTTGGGCTGAGGTTCTCATCGTATCACTTTATTCATTAGAAGCACTCCTCAAAAAACCTAGTTGTTCATTCATTTCACCATTTAATCCCAAAAGACTACCATCACTGCCTGTATATAAAAGAATTCGACGTTGCACATCAAAACTGTCCTAGTGACTGCAAATTCTTCTGGTTCAGGCCACTGTGATGTATTTTGTAAACTATAACATTGAAATTTAAAAGAAAATGTAACTAATCATACTTCAAGTAGTTTCATAATAATTTACTAATTTTCTCCTGTTAATGTTGACTTCCTAGGTAGTGTCTAGCGGCTAGGAAATAAATTAATGTGCCATGCGTGTCATGAGACTGAGACACGTATGATACAGGATCTCCATTGCAAATATTGTTACTTAAAATGCATTAAATTATAGCACACATCATCAACTTTTAGTTCCTTTTTTTGACTTAGATGCTGCAGCTGAGACGTTCCAGCTAACTATCCCCTTATTTCTTCCGAAAAAAGTATACACCGTGTAGCAGCACATGCATGGGTTAACATCAACATCGGTGTACACGATTAATAATAATAACACGATTAATAATAATAATAATAACCATTAAGCTTCTTTCTTTTTAATTAATGAAAACATTAAGTCCAATGTCTAAATACAATTGAAAAAACAGGTCATAGAAAAGTGGACATTGACACAAAGAACACATATATAATATAACTAATTGGCACGCAAAAGTTCTGATTGTTTTACACATGGTTGACTTGCCATTGCCTTCATGCGTAATTTAATGGCAGGCCACATGACGGTGGGGCTTGGATAGATATCAGATTGCGTTCAAGAATCAATCACATAATTATATTTGAAACAATGACTTTTAACTATCTTATAGTAAGCCATTTTGTTACAAGTTTTTAGGATTAAACATTTTAAAACATAAAAGATATAATTGTCTTTTTTGATTAAAAAAAATTATATTATTCTTTCCGATGATAATGCATGTCACCAATCCCGGTCACTCCTTTCGCTAATTTCTAGTAGTTAATTTGGACACAATTGCATATAGAAAGTAATTGAATAGAATTAATTTGGCCACGTATATGTGAATGGATGAAAGAATCAATTCACATATATAAAAAAATTATTTAAAAAGTGAACGTTTATCCACGTGACAATCACCTTTGGACAATCTAAAATTCTAAACACTTCTTTTTTTTTGTTTTTCTTTTCGTGGCAGGTCGAACGATGAACAAAGTGTTGAAGCTGGTTTTAGGTATATATTTTTTTCTCAAACATATTAGTTCAATTTTAAACGCATGTTTTTTTTTGTTTGGACGAATATAAGCCAATTGCTTCTGTATCTGATATCTTACTAACAAAATAAAAACGTAATGCATGCCCGTGAAATTTAATATCCAACTTGTTAATATGTTTATATTCTTGTAACCTTATATATAATTATCATATAAATAAGACAATCTTGAATTTGTAAATAGGTATGTGTAAAGCCAAAGTATGGGATAGATGGTATCCAAGATAGAATAGTGCAGTAGCATGACCAAAGTATGTGTAAAGCCAATCTTGAATCTGTTTAATATCCTCTCTTTTGGTTTTCAAAAATTAGAATTTCACTATATTAGTTTACTATATAGATTTTAGTTACCAAAAAATGTTTTTCAAATATTATATATACATCATATTAATCTTCTAAAGAATTTTGTGACATTGGTTCAATTGAACTAAAATTATGTAAGCCACTAGAATTACTGGAGGGGATTCGGTAGTGTTGAGATATATAGTCCCTTATTGGTTGTATGCGCAACTAATGTGACCTTTATAAGGTATTGGACACTCACGTCTTTTGAGCTAGCTTTTGGGGTGGTGTATCCCAAGGTTCTTTACTATCGAAGGTTCTTTGACAGGTGGTTTACCTATGAGGTTATAGGTTCAAATCTTAGTACAAACATTGTATTAAAAAAAATAAAAGAAATTATGTTCCACCTCAATGACGGAAAAATTTAATATGCTCTAGGACTACTGAATTTTTGGGTGCTCCCTCTCACAACATTAATTTTCTCTTTCCTTTTTTATTATATTTTCTCAACTTTTCCCATTTTACCCTCCGAACATTGTATTAAAAAAATAAAAGAAATTATGTTGCTTTAAATAACCTCCTGAATGACCCTCAATTCTGCTGACAGGTTTTGTAGGAACTGGAATTGGACTACCTCTTATTGCTGTCATCATATGCCGTAATAAAGAAAAGGTGTGGAAGATTATATTAACACAGTTTGGGAAGATAAAAAGAAATGATCGAGACATAGAAGCCTTCCTTGAAAGTCAAGGTCCTCTGAGTTTAAAAAGATATAGTTTCTCTGATGTCAAGAAAATAACCGACTCCTTCAAAGTTAAACTGGGAGAAGGTGGTTATGGTTCTGTATACAAAGGAAAATTACTCGATGGTAGCTTTGTGGCTGTAAAGTTACTAAACGAGTCCAAAGGGAATGGCGAAGAATTCATCAATGAGGTTGCAAGCATAGGTAAAACATCCCATGTTAATGTTGTCACTCTTCTTGGATTTTGTTTTGAAGGAAACAGAAAAGCTCTTATCTATGAATTCATGTCCAAAGGTTCCCTTGAAAAGTACATTCACAATCACAACAAGGAAACTGAAACTACTTCATCCTTGAGTTGGGATAACTTGTACAAGATTGCAATAGGGATAGCTCGAGGACTTGAGTACTTGCATAAAGGATGCAACACTAGGATTCTGCATTTTGACATTAAACCACATAATATCCTTCTGGATGAAACTTATAGCCCAAAGATATCAGATTTCGGGCTTGCTAAGCTCAGCACAAGGGATAATTGTGATTCACAGGTCCTCTAATGGTGTTTCTCTCAAACACTCTAACACACAAATGAGTCTCTGAATATACCTCTTTCTATTAGCCACTTTTCAATGGTTTAATGGTGCTATTTAAAAGCGTTAACAGAAATTAATAACTAACTTAGGAAAACTAAGCATAATAAAGACTACTTCATAGAAACTCTAAAACCATTAATGTCCACTAACAAATTCCTATGGACACACCCCTTCACCAAACGACACTTCTTTTTCTATTTTTCTTTAATTGAATAAAGTTTAAACCAACACTAATAGCATTGTTTCAATGTCAAATGCTAGAGGGACAGTTGGTTATGTAGCTCCCGAAGTGTGGAATAAAAGTTTTGGTGGTGTTTCACATAAATCTGATGTTTATAGCTATGGAATGATGCTGCTAGAAATGGTTGGAGGACAGAAGAACATTAATGTTGAAGCTAGTCGCTCGAGCGAGTTATATTTTCCCCATTTGGTTATTTATAAGAAGCTTGAGCTTGGAAATGAATTAGGACTTGATGGGATAATGTCCACGGATGAAAATGAGATAGCTAAGAGAATGACTATGGTGGGTTTGTGGTGCATTCAGACAATTCCTTCTCATAGACCCACAATAAGTAGAGTGATTGACATGTTGGAAGGTAGCATGGATTCCCTGGAAATGCCACCAAAACCTGTTCTGTGTTCTCCTCCAAGATCAACAACAGAATTTTCCACTACATCGAATTCACTGAATAGTGTCTGATGCTGATGCAGGAGTTGCATGTTTTCTTTCAAGATTTCAAACATAAAAAATGTTGATGGTAAAAATAAGCATAGCACATGAATATTGTTATTAGAGGTTTAATCGGTGTGCCTTTTGTTTCTATTATGTAAATTTATATCTCTCAAACATCCTTATTTCGTATTTCATATCTGCACCACTGTTATCATGTAATGCAAATTTTACCAATATAATTTAGAGACTGATATGCTTTCATATGATTTAGAAAGGGGTTAATTTTCTCATGTTAAAATGAGAATTCAAATATCATGTTATATAGATAAAAAAATATGTAGGACCCATATGTTAGAAAAAATTATATGTAGGACCCATTTCAGCACGGAAATCGAAGAATGTGTAGGAAAACTTGAATTCTCATATTGAATGAGAATTATAAAACCCATTTAGAAACCAATAAAATGTGAACTTTCTTATTTGGGGCAGGATATTCTTACATCGGTGTAAAAGTTAGAAGTCTTACACTCAATCTTGATCATTGATCCACTTGTATCCAATAACTCACATTACTAAAAAAATTGAGCCCTTAGATATAAGTGAGATCAATGGATAAGATCGAGAGTGTAACTTACACTGGTGTAAAATTATCCTGACCCTTCTTATTTATTTTGGGACTTTTAATATTCTATAGCTTTAAGAGATTAGTTTTGAAAATAATTTTGGATTTTTATCTTAATACTTGAACCTATATTTTGTTTGATGTTGCTACTGGTGAGTTGAAAATATATTGATGTAGGTGTTTATTATTTTGGAGCTGTTGAAATTTCAGAAGAAACTTTGCATTGATTTCAATAAATATAAGGTACAACTTCTCTTGAGATACTATTTTGTTAAACTTAATATTGTAATTAGACAGACTTATTAGGGTCGGTGGTGTGTTATGTTCAATACTTTCGTGAGTTTGTTGTTTCAATTTGATCAATTATTTTCCCAAGGGTATCCCAACCATTTAGATGAGACTAATTTATTTTGTGACTTGGAACATAAATTTTTTTTACCACTGACCAAAGTGTTTCGCCTAAACTTTTGAGTTTTATTGATTCTTTAAAACTGTACTTGACAAGAACTTCTTGCTCGACTTGAGGAATTACAATGGGCTTGTATTAAAATAGATGGGTTGGGTTTCACTTATGAAAAAGATGAGTCACATTTTACTGTTTTGAATTTATACTAAAAAAATTACAAAACAAAACATTCACCCAAAGAAAACATATAGCTGTGTTACTTTCATTGCTTTATGTCCATTCTGGTGATTAAATTACATCCATAGCATCATAGGTGGTGGAAAGGGAATTTATTGACACGTGGTTGGTACATCATGATAAAATGGAATAAACCTTTGAGGTTGGAATATTACCAAAGCGAAAGAGATATGCTCCATACAATTAATTATTAGGTTTACTCATGTTATATAAGAAATTATTCTCATATGGGTGAGACAAATATGCGGGGTTCCCAATCTAAAAATAAAATAAAAAATTGGCATAAAATTTTATGGATATACGACATAAGATAACTTTCTTATGCAACATGAGGCTATTAATTCCCTTAATTATTTGTTTGAGTTAAAATTCATATCATTACCAAAAAAAAAAAAAATTCATATACTTGATTTTGAATATATTTGTTTTTATACAAATTAATTTATGATTAAAAGTGGGTCTAATTAATCAGTATTATTTGGGTTTAAATAAATTGATTTTAACCTAATAAATATTGTTTAAATAATATAAGTAGAATCATTTTTAGATGTATAGTTATAAAAACAAGATATGACTTTATTTTTTAGGTTAGATTAAAAATAAATTAATGTTAAAATTTAATTGTAAATCCGCATACAACCTTAATTTTACTCACTACAAAAGTAACAAAATGTTGTTTACACGGTTAGGGGATCAAATAAAGTTTGTCTCCATACTTTGCTTTCAATTTTCAAACTCGTTAGAGGCAAGATTTTCAAACATGGTATTTGATTGTTTCCATGCCAGATCTAACACAGCACAAGTCCCTGGTTACAATAATAAAATAGCATAGCATGACATAGATATTTTTCTTTCACGTTGTTCGTAGATAATTTCAGCAAAATAAACCAACGGTCATGGGTTTTTTTATTATTATTATTATTATTAATGAACTTGTTACATGTAAGGTTTTAACTAGCTAGGAGTATTATTCTCATAACATATACTATTTTTTTAAGATGATATATTTTTCACACTTGAACATACAGCATGATTCGTGAGTCTTCTTTATTGATAAAATATCTGAATTGGACTTTCTTTTCCTTATATTCCTAATTAACTAAAGAATTAACAATTTAGTTATTCTCTATCTATGCTAAAGTAATAATAATATGCTTACCAAAAAAAAAGTAATAATAATAATATTTTGTTTTATCTAATATTAATGAAAAATATTTATCATTTTAAAGGACATAAATTTATATTATTTCAAGTGAAATTATTGTATTTTAGTGCATATTTATCATTTATATTTTCTTTTATCCATAAAATTAATAGGAAAAAGATAAACGAAAAATATTGTGGAGAAGAGAAGGGAAAAAATCAATAAAATATAATAGTTTCATTTAAAATGACTTAACCTTGTATCTTTAAAATAATAAATTTTTGTAAAAAAAAAAAAAAATTGACAAATATTTTTTTCAATATTGGGCCTAATAAATTCATATTAGTGTTTGAATATTATTAATAGTTTAAGAATAATTATCTATATTGAAAATTATTATAAAAAAAATGTAATAGAATAAATATTCTCATAATACAAAAAGAAAGTAATTTTAAAAGAAAAATAGAAACATTTATTATACTAAAGTTTAAAAAATATATATAATTTTAAATAATCAAAAATATGAAAAATCCTCTAATCAATAAATATTATGTAGAGAATTTTTTATGTGGTTAGAGAGTGGAAAATAATACTATCATTTTACATCATGTAGTTATCTCATTTTTTCTCACTTCAAAAGTTACATCCTCTTTCTTCTTCTTCTTTTTTTTTTAACAGTGGACTATTTTTTTTTTTTTGGTAAAAGAACAGTGGACCATTTAAATTCTCTATGTAGCATGATATAAGTATTACATTACTACAACAAAAATTTAGTATGCTTTGATTTTCTCATAATCCATGCTTTTACTTTAAAAAAGAAATAAAGAAAGAAAGAACGGTGATCGGAAATTCCAAAACCATCGAAGACACGCCCATAATAAATTCCTCGTCGCACAAATGTCATCCAAATAAGCAATCATCTTTTAGTTCTGGAAACTCTCTTAACACTTGTAAGGCACGATCGTTCTTCTCTCCTTGTTCCTTTCGCCCCTCGCTTTTCCTCCTACCTATAAATAAATACCACTTCTCTCGCGTCTTCCTCACTCTCTCTCACACTCTCTCTCTCTCTCTCTCTGAAATCTGAATCTGTGGTTTCTCGATTTCTTTTTGCTTCGATCAGGTAGCCATGGTGCTCTTCAAGGTTTCACGCATAACGACCACTCCCTTCGATGGCCAGAAGCCTGGAACATCTGGTCTCCGCAAGAAGGTTGCATTTCTGCTTTGCTTCATCCACATTCTTTAATTACTCGATTTGATCGTTTCCTCAATCATTTTATCCTTGAATTTTTCTGCCTTGGGTAGATTTCTTTTTCTTTTTTCTTTTGCTGAGAAATTATATTACTGGATTGTATATTGAAATGAGGTCTTCTGAATCCGATCTGTTTTTCGTTCGAGTTGTTTCGGTTAGGAACTGCGTTTGATGTTTAAGATTTGTATTTGATATGAATCGTCATTGGATCGGAACTGAGCTAGCTGATGTGCAGAGTTTGTCTGTTTGCATCAAAATTCAGATTCGTTTTGAGCAATTCACGATCAATCAGATTGTTTCCTCATTTGGAATCACATTGCAGTTTGAATCCAATTTTCTGTTGCAAGATCTGTTTCGCATGGATTATTGCTTCTCCTTCATTGCTTATTCCTTGTACTATCTAATAGTGGGTTTGCTGGATCTTTTCAGGTGAAAGTATTCGTGCAACCTCATTACCTGCATAACTTTGTTCAGGCAACATTCAATGCACTAACTGCGGACAAAGTTAGAGGTGGGTGTTCTTCATGTCTTATTTTGCTTTAAACTCACAATAGCTCACCGCACAAATGATTATGCCTTTTTTTTCTCATAACAGAAAAAGGTAGGCATTCACCATCTCTTGTCTTTCAAGATAAATGCTGAACTTCATATATTTATTCGGAAACTGTTTTCCTGTAATCTGTTCCCTTCTCATGTTTCAATTATACTGCATTTGCTGGATTACGAGAACTTTTCCTTACATACATGTAGGTGCAACACTGGTTGTGTCTGGTGATGGTCGTTATTATTCGAAGGATGCTATTCAGGTACTTTTTCATTGTATGCTTTTCTTGCTTTTTAATGTATACTTTTTGGTGTCTAATGTATTTGATTCATCAATTACATTATTAAGGGCTGGCGATTTAATATCATTTCTTTGAAAAAATTCTCTTTTGAATTGCTTTGATGCCTTAATAGATTTCTTTGATGTTGTCTCTTTGAGATTGAGCTTCTTTGGTTTAATGTTGATTAGTACTTTCCTGTACCATCTAACCTGGGCAGGCATTTTACTAATCTGATCTAATTTATTTTAACTTGTGGTCTTTTGGATATAATTTGTTTTCAGTCTTGAAATTGACAGCTCTTTTAATTAAACAAATGAAATAGTACAGGTCAAGATATTATAGTAACAAGGAGATGGAAATTAAAATACTATTTTCCAGCTTCAAAGTTTTACACCCCTGAAAAGAGGCTTGTTTCTTTAACTTACTACACCCTTGGATATGCATCTCTTCACTTCTGACTTTTTCATATGAGGGGATATGTGTTTTTTGCTACACATCACATGCTTGTCTTCTGAATGTCAATATCACATTCTTCCTCACTAATGATTTTAATGAACCTGCAGATTATTACTAAAATGGCAGCAGCAAATGGAGTAAGACGTGTTTGGATTGGTCAAAATGGACTTCTTTCAACTCCTGCAGTATCTGCTGTTATACGTGAAAGAGTTGGCGCAGACGTAAGTCTTGTTTCTGCAATTTGCTTCTCTTTATCCGTACATCTCTCTTTGCCTAGAATGTGTTTTGCTTCCTCGAAGGTAGTCCATGATTCTTATTTTGGCATTGCAAGCAAAGGTAACAATTTTTTCTCCTGAGTTAAAGCAAAACAGTGGATAAAAAATTGTGTTATCTATACAGGGATCCAAGGCAACAGGTGCATTTATACTGACAGCAAGTCACAATCCTGGTGGCCCTCATGAGGTGAGTACTGCCATGTTTTACTTTTTATCATTTTCGGAGGAATTAAATTTGATTACTGAGTATGTCAATATCTGGTATGGGATTTAATGTGTGGATCTTTCTCACATTCTATTTCTGAAACCTGGACCGAGTTAGCTGACATTTAACTTGTATCTACGTTGGCCACTTGAATATTTCAGGTTGACCTACATTGCTTGGATGTTGTTTATATGGGTCATGGAACAACATCATAAAACTTTTGTACCCCTTCTTTTTCAGCTTGGATAATGACATGATATGTGATTATACCTACTTTTCTTTTCAAATGCCCCTTTATCACGATCTGTTTGGTTCTGATTGTAATGTTAAAATCCAATAATCAGAAATAGTGGGAAAACATACAGTTACACATTATTATTATTTTTAAATGATGGAGGGAAGTTTTCAGTAGCAAGCTTGATCTAGGTGAACAGTGAACGTTAAAATATTGTGTTTATATGGCCCCAAAAGAATTCCTGAGTGCTCCTCCCCCCCACCCTCCCCAGAAAAAAATGATGATAATAATAATGGATAGGTGATGGCAAACATAGAAAGTTGTAGTTACTCTTAGATATCATTAAGACATTAGTTAATGAGAGGAATATTTTGAAAGGTGAATCTGTGAAGTAAATGGATTTTAGGCTAGGTATTTAAAGAAATAGAATCAATGAATTAATTCAAATGTAAGTTTCTTGTATGGTGTTACGGAAAGACGTTGTTGCTTGTAAAATTGACTCTGAAATGTATCAAAAAAAAAAAATGACTCTGAATGAATGTAACTGCTTGGTTTCCATTATGCAGGATTTTGGGATTAAATATAACATGGAAAATGGTGGACCTGCACCGGAGGGAATTACTAACAAGATATATGAGTACACAACAACAATTAAGGAGTACTTGATTGCTGAAGATATGCCTGATGTACTACTCGCAACCTGACTAAAAATGTTCCCTTTTCTTTATTTGCCCCACCTTGTTTTTGATTAAGACTGCTGTGTTTGATCTATCTAACCTTGTTCCCAATTCGCAATTTGTTTTCACAGGTGGATATCTCCAGGGCAGCTGTTGCAAACTTTACAGGCCCTGAAGGACCATTTGACGTTGAGGTTTTTGATTCAGCAAGCGATTATATAAAATTGATGAAGTAAGATTTTGACAGGATTAATATTATCTTGCACTCTGCATTTATAATTAGGAGCTCTATGGAAGTGAATTTATTTATGTCATGTCATGATGCCATTTGACCTGCAAAATTGGAGAATGTGAAAGAAAGAACTTGTTGGAAAATTGGTTATGTTGCAAAAGTATTTTAATAAATTTTCTTGCATTTTCCATTTTTTTGAATATCCAGTTTGGAGTCACTTATGAGCCAATTCTTACTGTTAGCAATCTTGATTTTCATAAGATAATCAAACATTCTATCTTTATTTATGCTTCTACATATTCATTCCTTTCTTACCCTTTGACTGAAATTTTGCAGGTCAATTTTTGATTTTGAAACTATCAGGAAGCTGCTGTCTTCTCCTAAGTTCACATTCTGGTATATTTTGTGGATGCTGATTTAAACTGTGATGTAGATTGCAGAATATTCTTCTTTGTTCTTTTCCTCTTCCCTAAACATAATGGTGAATTTTCTGTAATCTTATTGTAGTTATGATGCGCTACATGGAGTTGCCGGAGCTTATGCAAAGCGTATTTTTGTGGATGAGCTTGGGGCACAAGAAAGCTCTTTACTGAACTGTACACCAAAGGTCTTTTTCTCTTGTTGATTAATGCCGAGAATCAGCTTTAAGTATTCTGAATGGACGACTTTCTTGGATACAGGAAGACTTTGGAGGAGGACATCCAGATCCCAATTTGACATATGCAAAAGAGTTGGTTGCTTGCATGGGATTGGGCAAATCAGAACCACAAAATGAGCCGCCGGAGTTTGGTGCTGCTGCTGATGGTGATGCAGATCGCAACATGATACTTGGTAAAAGGTAGGGGAGCGCTTACTTTGTATAAATTTAAATATGATCTAAAATCTTGCTTGTAATTTATACGTATCCCTTGTTTGTTAGGTTTTTTGTCACTCCTTCAGATTCCGTGGCCATTATTGCTGCAAATGCTGTTGAATCTATACCATACTTTTCTGCTGGCTTAAAGGGAGTTGCCAGGTTTTTATCATACTTTTTAAGTTTAGCATCTCTTTCTCTCTCTTTTTCACTCTCTCATCAATGAGTGTTTGCATTTGAAGAAGCACATGTGCTTATCTGCAATGCAGTAATGGCAGGCTTATACTTGTGTATGCTTGGTAATAATCAACTGTCTTGTAATTATTGGGTTAGTTGCTGCAGAAGGGATAATTATTGGACTACGAAATAGGAAGGATTTGCATTGAATTCAACACAGATTTGAATATTTATAATTGTTGGTATATATTGTCCTGCTGACCAAAAGTTCTTGATCTGCTGTTGGTTGTTGAGCTTATTTCATAGCAACTTGATCTTTTGTATAATTTCATCTCTTGCCACTAGTTTTACCTATATATACCAATTCTAAACTGTAAATATTTTGTAGGAGCATGCCAACCTCTGCTGCCCTGGATGTTGTAGCCAAACATCTGAATTTGAAATTTTTTGAGGTATATTATTCCTCAATGTCTTGAAGTATGAAAATTCTCACTAGTGACTTTTAGACACATAATGATTTAATTATTATTCAAAGCCAGGTCCCCACAGGTTGGAAGTTCTTTGGTAATTTAATGGATGCTGGAATGTGTTCAGTATGCGGCGAAGAAAGTTTTGGGACTGGTATGTGTTTGTATATCATTTGGAAGAGCAAACTGCAACTTTTAACCTTAGTCAAACCTAGTTTTATATTGTGATTATTCATTGTGTTTGTGGATAGGTTCGGATCATATTCGTGAGAAAGATGGAATCTGGGCGGTTTTGGCCTGGCTATCTATAATTGCATATAAAAATAAAGATAAACTTGGAGACAAGCTTGTAACAGTTGAAGACATAGTTCGCCAGCATTGGGCTACTTATGGGCGCCACTATTATACTCGATATGACTACGAAGTATGATACTAAAGCATTTTGTCCTACTTTAGTTTTCTGTTTTTGAAAATCAGTTAACCAGTTCAATTTTTTTTTTTTCTTAAAGAATGTGGATGCAGGTGCCGCAAAGGAACTGATGGCATATTTGGTCAAACTGCAGTCCTCACTTTCAGAAGTCA